>JAPKLY010000550.1:186994-264668 GCA_026898435.1 Prunella vulgaris
CTTAAAAAATTAATTTTTTGTACTTTTCAAGTAACTATAAAAAAAATATGTATTTCTGCAAGTATAAATATGTGTTACTTAATTTATTTTTTATTCTCTTTGTTGATTTATGTTAATAATATGTTTTTTCGCTCCCAGGTATGTTACAATTTGGGCAAATGCGTGTTACAATTAGGCAAAATCTGTGTTACTAATTCTTAAAAAATTAATTTTTTGTACTTTTCAAGTAACTATAAAAAAATATGTATTTCTGCAAGTATAAATATGTGTTACTTAATTTATTTTTTATTCTCTTTGTTGATTTATGTTAATAATATGTTATTCATGTACTTAATACATCATTTAATACTTTATATATGTTATATAAAATATAATATATATTTTATAAGGATAAATAAATGTTTGTGCATACAGTAACACACATTTGATCTTGCAGTAACACGCATTTACTCTAATTGTAACACACATTTGCAGTAACACACATTTACTCTAATTGTAACATACATTTGATGTAACACACATTTACTCTAATTGTAACACACATTTACACTAGATGTAACACAAATTTACTCCAATTGTAACATAAATTTGCAGTAATACATATTTACTCTAATTGTAACACATATTTGTTCCTCAATTTGTGTTATTATATGAGCATATATGTGTTACTATAGGATAAAATGTATTTTTATTAAGAATAAATATGTGTTACACATACAATGTAACATATACATGCTTTACATTGCATGAAAAATATTTACTTCTACAAAAATAAATGAATATGTGTAGAAAATAACATTTAATTTAGTTGTAACACACGTTTTGCCTTAAAGTAACATGCATTTGCCCCAACTGTAACATATCTGGGAGCAAAAATCACAAGTCGTGCGAATTTTGGAAAAAAATACTAAAATTCAACCAGATCCGGTTTAGACCCGCGAATTTTCAAAAATGGATATTTCTGTTGATATGGCGAACTAGTACGTCGGTTTCAGAAATAATCTCCAAGGTTTGCTGGGGAAGGACCAGAGCTCGCCCCACCTGTGGAAGGACCAGAGCTCGCCCGACTGTGGCCCATCACTGTGCGATACTCTGGAATCTGGTTAAGGCTTGGGAGCTCGCCCCTTGTCAGCAGAGCCCCGATGGCGCACTCTTTTTCCCTCCGTCCGGTTTATCCACAAGGGTGGTTTACGGCGAGGTTTTTAATGAGACCCATCTAGTCTAAGGCATAGTAGTAGGACGAGGCGTGATAGGGGGAAGCAGTGTGAGAGATTAAGACGAGGGTAAGGAGCTCTCGTCAACACCGGAAGCCACATAGGCTCGTAAGGTGCCGTCTCACACTCACACACCTATAAATAGGACCTCTCTTGTACTATTCACACAATTCTCACATTTCACACAATCAATACAATCTTCATTGCAATATTTCTCTCTTTAAACTCTCTACTCTCCCTCCCCAAGAACATAAAATCATAAGATTATTGTTTGGTAGAATCAATCCGTCGTAAAGCCACATAAACGAACACAATCAGTAAATTCTATCAACAATTTGGCGCTAGAAGAAGGGTTCTACGAACCTGAAAAATTAAAAATCTCAAGAACGAAAAATTAGGGTTTGTTGAAGATTTGAAGGTGTTCTTGATAAAACTCAAGAACACTTGAAGATACACATACATCTTCATCCCTTGAACGAAGAACCCAGATTTTCGGACAAAAACCCGAGTTTTCGGATTCCACGAAATCTGCCCGGAATAAGTTTTCAAACGCACGCGTGCACACGAATAAACCAAATTTCGGATACTTCGTCACACGCGAGGCTAGACGAAAACTTACACAGCTCCAACTAAGCTGGACGACCACCATTCCGGCGACCTCCACCACCCCGGCGACCTCCCTCCACTCCGACGACCTTCAGCAAGTTACCCCCTCCGAAACCCAAAAATGGCTAACACTCGAGCCGCCAAGGGACAGGCCTCCGCAGCTGCGGGAAGGTCTAAAGGGGGTGATCTAAACCAGGCCGAGGTGGAGACCTCACGCCAGGTGGTGGAAGCATCACAACCACCTCCCCAGAAGAGCACCGCAGCCCCGCGACCTCCGCGAGTTGCGGTGACCCAGGAAGACTTGGCCCCCGCTCTGAGAGACCTGGTCAGCAATCCTGACGAGCTCCAACGCACCATCGCAACCTTACAAAGGTTGCAGCAGCGACAGCAGGACGAACTCGCCCTGGTACCCAGACGAGTTCCAGATGCCGAAGCCCGAGAGCGGACCAGGCCCACTCAGGGTACCCAAACCAGAGGGGACTACAACGTACTCCCCACAGAGCAGGAGGCGAGCTCGGCACAGGCTCGCCAGCGTAGGGAGAGAACCGGCAAGGCCAAAATGGTGGAGGAGGATCCTGCTCCCTACACTGGAAGGGAGTCGGCCTACACCGGGGCATAGGGCACCCACCAATCTCAAAGGAGGGAAGTCCTCCAAGGCCGCCTGGGCCCAAGGTACGAAGAGAATGAGCGTACGGCGGCCCCAGCTGCATCCCATGGGGACTCCGACCAACAGCCACGCAGATCAGCCCACGAAAGGCTGAGGAGGCCCGCCACTGACCGGCTAGGCCCCCACGGCGGACGCCAGTTCCAGCCCGCCACTGAAAGGTCACCCCAGAGTGAGGTACCTCGGGGACGTGCGTCCGCGAGACGCACGACCTTTGAGCACCCTCCGCCGGAGGTGACCCGAGATGACGAGCTGGCTTCACTGAAAAAGGCCGTTGAAATGCTACAAGCACAAGTAGCAGCCAAGTCTGGTGGACCTGACGCCACGACTCTCCCCACCTCTCCATTGGCACCTGTCATCCTCCGCGCACCGGTCCAGAAGAAAATTCAATTCCCGGTGATGTCCGCATATGAAGGCGAATCGGACCCAAAAGTCCACCTGGCCAAGTACGCGGATTTCATGATTTCGGTCGGTGCCACCGACTCCACCCAGTGCCGGAACTTCCCGCTGACCCTAGGGGACCGAGCTCACCGCTGGTTCTCTTCACTCACCCCGGGGTCAATCTGCTCATTTGGCCAACTCTCGCGGGAGTTCCTGGCCCATTTCTCTGGGTTCGGGTCCTACCTTACCTAGAAGCACCGACTCGCCAACATCCATTAAGGCGAGAGCGAGACCGACCAGCAGTACCTGGAAAGGTTCGACAAAATTCTGCTGGAAGGCAAGCCGGTAAGCGAGGATACCAAGGTCGTCGCAGCGATGGCCGGACTCAGGAGGGGCACCGATCTCTGGAAGGAGATGCACCTCGCATGTCCCAACACTTACAGCGAATTCCGCCACAAGGCGGGGGTGTTTGTGGCTATGCATGAGGCACTACTGAAAGAAGTTGGTGCCCACGAGGAAAGGAAGCCCTACGAGAAGAAGTCCGGGGGCACCTACAAAGCTCCCCGGAATTTAAAGGCCTTTGGCAAGGGAGACGAGCTCAAAGAAAAGCTCAATCAGGTCCTCACCGTCTCCATTGACCACGTCTTCACTGCAGTCAAAGGCAAGGCCATGCTGGAGGAGCCAAGGCCGATCCGCCAGGACCGCACGAAGCTCAACCCCAATAAATTTTGTGCCTATCATCAGGCCATCGGCCACTTCACCAGCGAGTGCCGATACCTCCTCAAGCAGCTCTGGAAATTTTACGAGGAGGGGAAATTGGCCGAGTTCGTGAAGAAGGCCCCAGCTAAGAGACCGAGGTTCGAGAGGAGGGCTACCTCGGACGACGAGGAGGAGGAAGCAGACCAACCCGGTCCCCATAACAGACGGAGGGCACCTCCCCAACCTCAGCAAAACATGGAGCCTACTCGGGAACTCTTGGTTCTCGAGGAGGAGATCGGAGCTGCAGGAGGTCTCCAGGACGGGGGATCCTCCATATCCAAGAGAAAGAGAAAGGCCGAAATCCGGGCCATAAACCAAGTCCAGGAGGGCAGCTCCGGCCCCAGGTTCATCTCACAGCTCACTGATGGGCTGACCTTTTCCTCAGCGGACCTGGAGGGGGTACTGATGCCCCACAATGACTCGTTGGTGATAACCGCCAACATCATGAACGTCCGAGTTCACAGGCTACTTGTGGACACCGGCGCATTCACCAACATTCTCTTCAAATCCACCTTGGATGCCTTAGGTGATTTTGAGTCGTATCTGGAACCTAGCAATGCTAGGATAGAGGGGTTTGGAGAAGCTGTAACCGTCCCCCTAGGTAGTGTTAGGTTGAGTGTCCAGCTTGTATCGGCTGAGGACCCCGAAAGGAGACTGACTAGGCTCATAGATTTCCTAGTTGTCGACCAGCAGTCCTCCTACAACGGGTTCCTTGGTCATCCGTTTATTAATGAATTCAAAGTGGTGTGTTCGACCTACTACTACTGTTTAAAATTCCCAACTCCAAAGGGTGCCGGAACTATAAAAGGTGACCAGAAAAAGGCCCAAGAGTGTTTACTCCAGGTCAAAGATGGCCGGGTCAAAAAAGCTGTAACATAAGTCCACATCCTCGAAGAGGACGCACAGATTCCTGCAGACGAGCCAAATATCCTAGACATCATCTCGGTCGAAACTGAGATGATGGAGGTAGGCGATTTGTCAGAAATCAACCAAGGCACTGGACCTGTGCGAGACGCACAACCGACACCAATGGAGGACTTGGAAGAAACCCAAGTGCTGAGACCTGCGCAGGGGTCGGTTCCTGCGCAGGGGCAGCAGCCTACTCCCATGGAGGTAGCTGATGAGGCCCAAGGTGGGGAACCTGCGGGAGGTCAAGAACCAACACCAATGGACGTTGACCCAACTCCCCAAGTCACCACACCATCCCAAGCTGACAGACCACCGGAGGTGTTGACAACCGACGAGATCGCCCAAGCTGAAAGCCAACCCGATGACCTCGAACCGCGCATAGGCCACGAGCCTGCGCAGATGTCACAAGGGGAGTGGGACGAGTTCATCAGCGACCCGAGGTGGAAAAGTCAGAAGAGAAAAGCAACCCCCATGGAAGAGTTGACGACACTCCCGGTGGACCCGGAAAGGGACTTAGAACTTTTCATCGGTTCTAAGTTACCTGAACCGTACCGGTCGAGGATGGAGCTGTTCTTAATGACCAACCTGGACGTGTTTGCCTGGTCTCACGAAGACATGACGGGGATCCCGTTGGAACATGCTTGCCACAGACTTAACATAGATCCGACGAGAAGACCCATACGCCAAAAACGAAGAAAGTATGGACCAGACAAGTACGCAGCTCTAACAGTTGAGGTGGAGAAGTTGTTAGACAACAAACTCATCAAGGAAGCTTTGTGTCCGCAGTGGGTCGTGAACCCCGTCCTGGTGAAGAAACACAATGGGACGTGGAGACTCTGCATTGACTTCACGGACCTGAACAAAGCATGCCCAAAGGACAACTTCCCACTACCTCACATTGACCAGCTGGTGGACAGCACCGCAGGCCATGAGATGATGACATTCATGGACGCCTTTGCGGGCTATCACCAGATAGCTCTACACCCAGATGACCAGGAACACACGGCGTTCTACACCAACAAGAACATGTATTGCTGGGAAAGGATGCCGTTCGGACTCATCAACGCCGGAGCTACCTACCAAAGATTGGTGAACAAAATGTTTGACCAACACATTGGCGAATCCATGGAGGTGTACGTGGATGACATAGTTGTCAAGAGTTTGAGGAAGGAGGACCACTTAGACCACCTAAAACAGACCTTCGACATACTGCGCCACTACAACATGAAGTTGAACCCCAAAAAGACCAGCTTCGGCGTACACTCTGGGAAGTTCCTGGGGCACCTAGTTAGCCAGCGGGGAATTGAGGTCAACCCAACACAGGTCCAATGCATAATCGAGATGGGGATACCCGATTCCGTCAAAAAAATTCAAAGACTAACTGGGTGCATGGCAACCCTGAACAGATTCATCTCCAGGTCCGGCGACCGAAATCGTCCATTTTTCGAGGCAATTAAAGTAAACACACGGAGGTACAAAGAGGCGGCCAAAGCCAACAAGCTCCACCTCAAAAACCACTTCGTCTGGACAAATGAATGCCAACAAGCCTTCGAAGACATCAAAACATACCTGGTGGATACACAGGTTCTGTCGAAGCCAATACCTGGGGAGAAGCTGTATCTGTACCTAGCCGCGTCGGAGGTGGCCATCAGCTCCGTCCTGGTCCGAGAAGAGGCGAAAACACACCTCCCAGTGTACTACGTGAGCCAAGTCTTACATGAAGCTGAGTTGCGGTACACCCCAACGGAGAAGCTGGCTTATGCGCTGGTGATGAGTGTTAGAAAATTGAGGCCTTACTTCTTTGACCATCCAGTAGAGGTGCTGACAACGTTCCCACTGCGTCAAATACTACAGAGCCCAGACACTGCTGGGCTCCTGCTGAAATGGTCAGTAGAGATTAGCCAATACGGTATAACCTACGCACCCCGAACAGCGATCAAAGGACAAGCACTTGCCGACTTCATCGTCGAGCTAACTTTCCCACAAGATCCGACGAGGGGGCGTATAGCTCCGTGGCATCTCTACGTGGACGGATCATCAACTAGCATGGCAGCAGGCACCGGCGTAGTCCTGATCAGCCCAGACAGACAAGTTTTTACCTCCGCAATTCGGTTTGACTTTCGAGCAACCAACAATGAGGCAGAGTATGAAGTGTTGATAGCAGGACTTAGGCTATCATTAGCTGTGGGGGCAACCAATCTTCAAGTTTTCGGAGATTCCCAGCTAATAATATCCCAAGTCCGGGGGGAATATGAGGAAAAAGACCAGCAGATGATGACCTACCAAAAGATAGCCGCACATTTGATCTCGATGTTTATGCAGGTCTACATCAATCAGATACCGCAGCTAGAAAACACACAAGTAGACGCCCTAGCCCGGCTAGCTACCAGCAAAGGTGAAGCCGAGTTCACGGAGGTTGTGATCACCACACTGAAAAACCCCTCAACGTTCGACTACAAAGTAAACCAAACCTCGAGTAGGGGGCAGGAGGACAGTGAAGATGATGAAGATTGGTGCACTCCAATCCAAAAATACTTAACAGACGGAACAACCCCCGTGGACACCTAGGAAGCTAGCCGGCTAGTAAAGCAAGCTGCCAGATATACGCTGCTGGATGGCCAACTCTATAAACGCGGATTCTCTCCACCCCTACTCAAATGCCTAACTAGGAAGCAGGGGTCCGAAGTGTTAGAAGAAATTCACGAAGGGATTTGTGGGAGTCACGCTGGGGGGCAAGCATTGGCATATAAAACAATCAGACAAGGCTACTACTGGCCCACTCTTCGCAAAGATGCCATCAGCTTCACTCGAAGGTGCCGAAAGTGCCAACTTTTCGCACCTAACATCCACTCCCCAGCCAACCAGCTTAAGTCGGTTTTCAGCCCATGACCTTTCGCGAAATGGGGTATCGACTTGATCGGCCCATTTCCACCTGGCAGAGGCGGTGTAAAGTTTGCTGTCGTAGCAGTAGACTACTACACTAAGTGGGCTGAGGCCGAAGCTCTCACAACCATAACCCAAGAAAGGATGATCGGCTTCATTTGGAAAAACCTGATCTGCAGGTTTGGACTCCCGCAGTCGGTCATCACTGATAATGGAAGGCAGTTCGACGGACAGAAGTTGAGGGACTTCTGCAGTTCATGGAACATCAAGAAGCACTACTCAACTCCGTATCACCCCCAGTCGAACGGCCAAGTCGAGGTGGTGAACAAGATCCTGAAACACATATTAAAGCTCCGCCTCGAAGAAAAGAAGGGGAGCTGGGCAGACGACCTCCCAGAGGTCCTATGGTCTTATAGAACTTCCTATAGGGCCAGCACCGGGGAGACCCCGTTTGCCCTAGCCTTCGGGACTGAAGCCGTAGTCCCGGTAGAAGTCCAGAACAGGACTTGGAAGGTGGTGGGGTATGATGAAGAAAAGAATGATGAAGTCTTGGCAGTAGAAAAAGATCTGATCGAAGAGACCAGAGCTTCGTCAGAAATGAAAAACGCCACCTACAAGCACAGAGCGGAAAAATATTACAACTCTCAGGTCCGAGACCGAAAGTTCAAGGTCGGAGACCTGGTGTTAAAAAAGAAATTGATGGCCCCACCAGGTGTTTTTGGTTCAAACTGGGAAGGACCATTCCGGGTCACCGCAGCCTGGCCGAACGGTACCTATGATCTAGAAGACACAGAAGGCAAAGCTTCGTCATACACCTGGAGCTCGGCACATCTAAAAAAGTTCTACCAATAGACTAGAATCCTGTAATAGACTAGTCGAAGGTTTGCATCAAAAGTGTAGATGGCAACCAATGTAAATTACATTGCTGTGAAAATTCAGAAAAATTCCCAAGTGTTTGGACCTATGCAGCTCCCCAACCAGGCGAGCTGCACCTGGTCGCCCACTACTCCCGGTAGCTTGCCAAACCTAGCTCGCCCACTTGCTCAAAAATCCACAATGCGCAAGGACCAAGGTCCCAAACGTTGTAATTAAATAGCTCGAAGGCAAAGGCCAAAGTGCCCAAGGTCGCGAAGGTACCCTTCTTAAAGGGTTACTAAGCACCTACTGCCACAAGATAGAAAAATTCCCAAAAAAGACAAGAACGTCTAAGGCAAGGTTCATGAAACCCAATAGCCCAACGTGAATCAATCGAAGTGCAGTTCGCTGCCCTAAGTGGCCTAAGACGAACAATTCGCGGCCCTAAGTGGCATAAGACGAAGAATAAGCACTCTCAAAATAGAGGTACAATTCGTAGTCGAAAGTGATGTAAAACGAACGATTCGCTTCTCAAAGTAGAATAAGACGAACAATTACGTACCAGGAAAATAAACAAGAACGAGCTGTTTCAAGAAATTATAACGTAAAAGCGTAAAAACATAAATGAAAAGAGTTGGACAAAAAATGCTCGACTTATATTCAAAAGGATACTTAAGAGATTTTCAAGCCAAAAATATGCTTGAAAAAATCCTAAGTATGAGTAGCTGTGCTGGCCACAAAGGCCGACCAGCTGGCCATCTTTGAATTACAAAATGCTCCTTCTGGGCGAGCTGCACGTGCCCGGCGAGCTGAGTCTACTTGAACAAAAAGTAAAAACTACAAAAATGGAGCTCCTTCTGGGCGAGCTCCGCAACCCGGCGACCTATTACAACTTGGAAAGTAAAAGCTAAGCTGAGAAAGCAATAGTAAAGAAGGCCTAGGGCTCGGGGTCGGTGACATCAGTAGTGACGTTCCCGGGGGGTCCGCTGGTGCCGAGCTCGCTGATGTTTACCATTGCATCCCCACAGACCTCCTGCATCTGCTCCATAGTCGGCGGGACCTCATCTCCAGCTTCCCCCTCGGCACCTTCAGTCTCCTGGGCGAGGTCGGCAGTCAAGACCTGCTTCATCTGGATAATGTTGAATTTCAGACGAGCAGCGTCGAGATTGATCCCATAGCCCGCGAGGTCTCCAATATTCAGTTCCGTGCCGGGGGGAATCGAGGACTTCTCCAGGCAATCCTCAAACTCGCTCTCGAGGGCTTCCCACTCGCCGTCATTATTAATCCTCGCCCATTGGAAGGAGCAAATCACCTCAGCAAAGCAGAGCACGAAGCCCTTGTCGGTGATAACCACCTCGGCGAGCTCAAGTGCCTCGGGCGTGATGGCAGTGTCAGAACGGCCCCTGAGCTCGGCGATCTCCAGAGCCTGAGTGGCAACCTCCTCCCGCAACTTGCGGCACTCCTCAGAATTCCCCCGGCTCTGATCCCGGAGGAGCCCTACCTCAACCCGGGTCAAGGCGAGCTCCTCTTCCCGAGCAGCAAGTGTCCGGCGAGCTTCTTCCAGTTCGGCCTGTTGTTGGCGGAGGTCGGCCTGGAGTTTTTCTGCCTTTTTAATGGCAAGCCGCTCCGCCTCCAGCGAGGCCTTCGCTTTGGACTCCGCCCTCGCGAGCTCCTCAAGCGCCTTCTTCCGCTCGTCGCCCACCTTAGTGAGCGCTTTCTTTGTATAGTGGCGAGCTCTATCAGAGGCGGCGATATCATCGCTGACGAGCTGAGCCGCCGCCATCGCTGCACAGGCATAGTGCATCGCCAATCTCGCCTTGTCGGCAGACTTCTGCCTCTCGATCATCCCGAGCTCCGAGGCGGAGAGGTATTTGGGGGCCTCGGTGAAGACCCGGCGAGCCGCCCCATCAGGAAGGTCCCTCGACGAATTCAGGGCCCGACACCGCTCGGTGATATGGAGAGATTCAGGTCGCTGCGGGAACTCGGTGGGGGTATACCTGCACATACTCGGATCAGTTAACAAAAACCATGGAAATTGCAATGGCTTCCAACTCAAAAGAGGTCGCCCACTTACCCAAACCTATCGGGGTTGAGCCCGAGCAGGGTATCGTCCCGAATAGGGACCCCATAGGGAGGCGGCGAGGGCGCACTCTGAGGAGTTGGAGGCGCTGGAGAAGGTTGAATGGCAAGAGCTCGCCCTGACCCCGTTTGGCTTGATCCGGAGCCGCCCTCAGCCCTGGCTCGCTTGGCGATGCGAGTTTCCTCTTCACTCACTCGCGAGCCATCTCCCCGGTGGAGAGCTCACTTCGTCTGATGGGGCGGAGGTGGTTGG
The DNA here is from genome assembly GCA_026898435.1 of Prunella vulgaris. Classification (NCBI taxonomy): domain Eukaryota; kingdom Viridiplantae; phylum Streptophyta; class Magnoliopsida; order Lamiales; family Lamiaceae; genus Prunella; species Prunella vulgaris. The sequence goes on from JAPKLY010000550.1 coordinate 197,598, forward strand.
GTACCCCGTTCAGGGTTTAAGCCTCGGTCTGCCCCCTTTTTGGCTCCGGCGACCTTCTCCTTTGTTGGGGGAGGTGCCGAGGTTTTCTGAGAGCCGGAGCCCCCAGCCTTCTCAGCGGCTTTGGCGAGCTCTAGCTTCTTGGTGGCATCCAAGACCGCTCCCGAAGGGATGCCTTCCCTCCCCGGACGAGGCTTGCCCATCTTCAGCTGCCGAGCTAAGAAATGATAAGCTTCGGGAACCTCAACGAGCGGGAGCTCGGCAATAGGACTTGCACCTACATAACAAACAACCAAGTCAGTTCGGTGACCTTGATGTACAAGACAGCGAGCTCTGGAAACTATAACGAAAAGGTGCAAAACCTCAAGCGGCGAGGTGGTGTGGCGAGGTGATGAGACCGACGAGCCGGCGGCAGTGGTGTTGACACAAATGTTCAATCTCACGATCCTTTTTCTCCCGCAAGCAACACACCGTCCGCACAAACTCGAAACCTATTGAAACTTCCGGTCTCCCGCGGCTCAACTTGTGGCGCTTCAAACCTGCAAAAAGATAGATTAGATCAGTAGTCTAATCCGACGCACACACACTAAGGTACGCCACCTACAGCTCGCCTCCCCGTAGGTCTCGGGGGTAGGAATGCGCCCTCCCCGGCCATTGGAAGCTCGCCAATCCCCCCCGATGAAGAAGAACTGCTCCTTCCAATCCCGGATTTTGTTGGGGAGGTCGCCTAAAAATTTGCCCCCCGGGCGAGCTTGGAAAGAATAATATCCCTTCCCCTCCCTCACTTGTCTGATCACGATGAAGAGCTCGTTAATCTCCGCCGTGCTCAGCCGGTTTTCATAGCCCTCGAGGCCGAAGACAGTCAGGGCGGCCAACAAATTGCTCCATGCATTCGGGGTGAGTTGGGTAATGGCGAGGCCCGTGTCCGCCAAGAACTGCCCGATTATAGGGTGGAGGGGAAGGGTGAGCCCTGCCTTCAAGGTGTGGTAATTCATGGCTGTGAGCCCGGTAGGGGGGAGGTGGCCCGCTCTTTCTCCTCGGCTGGATACATAAAAATGTCCAGCGGGATGCGGAACCGCCTCCGAATATCCGGAAGGGCGAACTCGCTCATGATACTCTCCACCCCGTTGGCCTTCAGGTCAGACTTGCCGGCGGCTTTTCGAATCGGAGCTCGCCGGGGTAGGGGAAAGCTCGCCCAGTGGGTCCTCACATATTCGCCCCAGTCGAACTCGTTCACGACCTCGGCGGAGACTTGATGTTCAGGGAGCTTGGGGAAAGGAAAGTCGATGAAACGGAGGTATTCATAAGTGACCTCCGTCCCTGTATCCTCACCGACCTCTTCGTCGACCTCACGGGCCAGCTCGCCAGCATGGTCGCCGGCCCCAACCTCGGCGACCTCCTCCTGGGCCTTGGTCTCGGCGGCCTCCTCTTCAGCGGGGGTCGCTGCTCCCCCACGAGCTCGCTCTGAGTAATCCCAGAGTTCGCGGAGGGGTGATTCCTCACCAGAACTAGTGGCTTGCTCACTGGAGTCAGAGCGAACTGACCCCAAGAGCTCGCTACTGTCCGGAGAGGTTTCAGAGCTCGCCCCAGAGCTCGAGGAGAGGACCACAGGTACTACTCGGGGGTTTGGAAGGTCATCGGTCATTTGTCCTTTGCCCAGATCACGATGCGGGGGGGTATGGCTCGAAGAGTTCTCAGACATAATGTAGGCGCTCGAAAACAAAGAACAAGGAAAGAGAGAGAGGAGAAATCTGGATCTCTACCTTGGCAGACGCGTCTAGAGCAGAGGGTTGATCGCCAGAAATGCGCTCTGAGAAATGAAGGAAGCAAAGTGAGGAAATTCTTCGTTTTCGCCTATTTATAGGCGCTGGACACAAGCTCGAAATTCCCGAAAGATCAGGGACCTTTTTGCAAAGAATTTGAAAAGTTATCATTATTGTGGGCGAGAATCGAGACACCAGAGGCTTGCGTGAAGCTTGGGATCCCGCGCAATGTCGGTCGAGGCGACCTCCGAGGCGCAGCTCGCCTACTAGCTCGGCGCCCCCGGAAATAGTTCGCCGGACCTCAAGTTCTTCAGCTCGCCCACACATTGAGCAAAGTCATGATGCGCGCGAGCTGGGGGGCAAATGTTGATATGGTGAACTAGTACGTCGGTTTCAGAAATAATCTCCAAGGTTTGCTGGGGAAGGACCAGAGCTCGCCCGCCTGTGGAAGGACCAGAGCTCGCCCGACTGTAGCCCATCACTGTGCGATACTCTGGAATCTGGTTAAGGCTTGGGAGCTCGCCCCTTGTCAGCAGAGCCCCGGTGGCGCACTCTTTTTCCCTCCGTCCTGTTTATCCACAAGGGTGGTTTACGGCGAGGTTTTTAATGAGGCTCATCTAGTCTAAGGCATAGTAGTAGGACGAGGCGTGATAGGGAGAAGCAGTGTGAGAGATTAAGACGAGGGTAAGGAGCTCTCGTCAACACCGGAAGCCACATAGGCTCGTAAGGTGTCGTCTCACACTCACACACCTATAAATAGGACCTCTCTTGTACTATTCACACAATTCTCACATTTCACACAATCAATACAATCTTCATTGCAATATTTCTCTCTCTAAACTCTCTACTCTCCCTCCCCAAGAACATAAAATCATAAGATTATTGTTTGGTAGAATCAATCCGTCGTAAAGCCACATAAACGAACACAATCAGTAAATTCTATCAACAATTTCTACGGATCTTAGATCCGCAGAAATTTGTATATAAGTGTTTGTCTTTTTTTTAATTACAATAAGTATTTCACCTTCTGAAAATTTAACTCGTGAAGCCAATATTAAAATTATTTATTGAATTCAATTTATAAAACACAAAGTAAAATAGCAAAATTGACACAGATGATAGTGTCATTTATCCGAACACAGCTTGCATCTTCTTGTTTCGCGTGATATTTTAAAAATCCAGCTGGCCTCTTTTCATTAAAGTTTGCTGATATTTTCATCTTTTTGTTACCTGTTGCACCAACAATTTCCTGTTGTTGATAGCTGGATCAATAATTACTGAAATTTTAAAAAATAATAATTGAATGGATAATATCGCACGTGTATAATACTCCCTCCGTCCACAATAAATGATCCACGTTGCCTTAAATGGTCGTCCACAATAAATGGTCTACTTATCTAAAATGAAAAACTTACAATCATTATTTTCATTTTTTATACACATATATTCACTTTTACACATCACATCAAGTATTTTTTTAATAATTAAATATTTTTTTATACTAATACATTCACTTTTACACATCAACATCTATTTTTCTTAATAACCGTGCACAGCAAGGGTAGTCCAATTTTCATGGACGGAGGGAGTATATAAGATTGAAAATATTGTTATCGATGAAATATCGAGGTTTTAAATTTGTGGAAATATCGATGGATATATTCGATATCGGTAAATTTAAAAATTACTCCCTCTGTCCCAAGATAAACTTCACAATTTTTTTATATGGACGTCCCAACTCTTTCTTCACACCCAAAAAAAGGAAATAACGCATACTCACAAAAGTCAATAAAGTACATTTTTTATATTTTATTATTTAATTTTACACTCACATACTTCACTTTTTCTTAATATGTGTGAAACTTCACCTATAAAGAAAATGTTGGGACGGAGAGAGTATAAAAAAATTAAGAGAAAATATTTCATACATAAATTTAACAAAAGAAATAAATTTATGTTAAATTTATGTATATACACTACTTTTTAGAGTTTTTTCTGAAATCTATAGATATCTTTCGATATTTTCTCGATATCTAACGATATTTGATTTAATTTGTGAAAAAAATAAGCGATATCGATATTACAGATCGATATTTACATATATTTTATATTTTTTTAATGAATATTATGAAAATATTGTTTCTACCTAATATCTCTGATGCAAATGGCGGCCGCCTAGGCGCTTGGCGGTGGCCGACCGCCGACGACTATGCCTTGGCGATGAGAAATGGCGGAGATCAGGTTTGGCGCCGCCTAGGCGGCCTTGGCGGCCTTGGCGCCGCCTAGGCGGTCTCGGCGGTTTCAAGAAAACGGCGGGTTTGGCGGGATTTTTGATTTTTTTTTTTTTTTAAGTTATTTGATGATAATTTAGTTTAAACTATTGATAGTTTATTCGTATGATGTATTTTGTATTTTGTTTAGAAGATGAACATGTCATTTTATGATGGTTTTTACTTTTTAGCATTTTGTGGACTTGTAGTATTTTGTGAAAAATGCATTTGGGTATTAAACTATTAATTATATTTTATTTTAAGTTTACAATTTATTGTGAAATGTATATTTTTATTAGAAAAAATTAATATTATTAGAATTTTTTTAAAAATAATTAGAAATATATTAAAAAATCTTGGCGCCGCCTAGGCGGCCTTGGCGCTTGAAGGTGGTCGGCCGCCCGCCGACCGCCGACCGCCATTTACACCCTTGCCTAATATCGATATCGGTGACTACGAAAAATGGATATATCATGGATATATTGGAAAAATATCAGGAAATTTTCATCCTTGATAATATATAATGTGTGTATAGTGAACATATGAGCTTATTAATGAAACAATACTATATACACAATCATTTAATTTTTGGATTATGATAGAGCTCTAATATTTGGACTTAATCGACAATCTATAAATTCAAACTTTACAACCTAATTATCCCAATTGAGTCATGCATGATGAGTAATGATCATATATTAATGATAAAGAACTTAATTAATGCAGTATTAGCAACAAACTTATACGAAAACAAATTAATTTTTAAAAAGAGTAATTAAATTCAGTCCCTCAAAAACCACCCAAGTAGTTGTCAAATGATTCTTCTCATAACTTTATAGTTCCAAAAATCTTACGCATATTTAATATTCAAAACGAATATTTTGTCTACGATGGTCAAATAAACAAATACAAATTAATTTTTATATTTCCATATATCATTATATTTTGAATATATTTTACTTTCAAAAAAATTATACAGGGATTCTATAAAACCTATGTACTGTCAATATTACTCCCTCCGTCTTTCTATAAGTTGCTCATGTTGCCATTTTCGTCCGTCTTTCTATAAGTTGCTCATTACTTTTTTACCTTTTTTTGAAAACTACTATTCACTTCTTTATTACTCCCTCCGTCCCATAATTGTTTTCACACTTTCCTTTTTCGTCCGTCCCACAATTGTTTTCACACCCTATAAATGGAAACTATTACTTTAACTTTATCCTCACAATCCAACTAATCTCATTATTTTAATAATATAACTTTACACAACACTATACTTTTCTTAAAAGTTGTGCCATCCCAGGGGTGAAAACACCTCTGGGTTCACCTCTGGGACGGAGGGAGTATTATTTTCAATACTTTTTACACTATTTTCATTACTTTTTCACTTTTCTCCATCACATCACTCATACTTTTTCACTTTTTCTATCACATCACTTATACTTTTTTACTTTTTTCATCACATCACTTATACTTTTTCACTTTTACTTTAATTTGTGTGCCCAAAAGCAACGAGCAACTTATAAAAATACGGAGGGAGTATAATAATTTGTTTCATTTACGAGATCGACATTCTCATTCAAAAAAATTTAATTTTAATCTATGCATGGTATGTGCTTTTTGATGTATATGGACAGTGACGGGGCAAGTCATATCATCATCAATATTAGATTTGTTATATATATATATATTCATATGAATTTATATATTTTGTTGTAAAGTATGGAAAATGCTGAAGTACTCCACAATAAAACTCAATATTGAAAGTCATATTATGTACTACTAGATGAATTTATATTAAAAAAACCTGTTTATATTTATTTATTTTATGAATACTACTATTAAAAATTAATATAAATAAATAAATTTTACTTTGAAATTAATATAAATTTTTGAATAAGATGAAACCTTTTCGATCGTGGTTGAGTTCCTTCAAATAGGCTGACCTTTAGGTAAGACACGAAGGTTTCTAAATTGACCTGAAACACGACTTTAAAAGAATCGCTTTCAATGTGAAGAATCGCTCTTACAAAAAAAAAATCATTAAACACACAACTGTGTTTACCTTTTAGGCATTGACTGATGCATTGGATTTTTACTCATTTAATTCGGTAGTTAATATTGCAGGTGGTAGATTAGTTGTAATCTATCACCCGTCCCACAAAAATTTGCACACTTTTTTTTATTCGGATTTTCACACAAATTTGCACACTATTAAAAAAGAAAACGTAATTTACATGCACACTCACAAACTTATACACATATTTACTCATATGTCACTACTTTATATATAAAACACATTTTCCTTAAAAAAATATCGTCCCGTAGGGTACAAATTCCTACGAAATGGGAGAGTAAAATTTAAAATTAAATATTTTCATGCAATAGTTGTATTCTGCATTCAAATACAATTTTTATAAATGGTTCTATTAGTTTTGTTACTGCAAAATATAGTTGATTAGTGTTTATGGTTTTCACTGAATAATAATTAAATATTTTTATTAAATATTATTAATTGATGATGCCCCCAACTAAGGGCTTGTTTGCAAGCTCTAAAAAAAAAGTGTAGAATCATTTTTTTTTTAAGTTGATAAGATCCAGCTTTTAAAAAAAAAAAAATTCTACACTCTTTTTAGAGTTTACAAACACATCCTAAGTAATACTTAAGTCATAAAGTGTGCACTAAGCCTTTTTAAAATTAATTTATTTTATTTTAAATAAATATTATTTATTGAGCACAAGTAGTACCAAAGATTTACGGGTCACTTATATATTGATTCAAAAAAATTACTATATTTACAAATTGGTTCAAAAAAATTGCACGGTAGTATATATTTTTTGTTTTCTTGCACGGAAGCGTTTTTTTTTACACGAGACCAGTATGTAATTTTAGTCAATTTGTTGAACCATTTTATACTTTTCTCAATATTTACCCGATCAAAGCAATACAATAGGGAACCATCTAACTCAAGTTCATAATATACACCCTCGTTCCATTAATATATATATATATATTAATTTATCTCTCAAAAATTTACATACTCTTAAAATAAAATAAAAATTTTAATTTTTTATCTCACAATCTTCACCATATACATTTTATTTATATATTTTTTTAAATCGTATCCTAAAAATACCACAAACTTTTAGCCATTAGTGGACTAAATTTTCTATTCCACCTATTTTGGAAAGGAAATCTTTTTGGATGGACAAGTTTAATATAGTAGAATCACTTTCAATGGATTATGTACCTGTTTGCAAATTCTAAAGAAAAAGTAAAAATGTTTTTTTTTTTTAAAGTACTTAAAATATATTTTCAACTAATATTGTAAGTATTTATTACCATTTTTCTCAAACAACAATTTTTAACTTCTAATTTCCACTTAAACACTTCTACACGTTCCCCAAGAAAATAATACTCAATATCCTTTTTAGAAATACTTCTTTTGCAAACATATTTTTTTTAATCATTTTTTAAATCACTTAAGTTTAAAATACTCCTAATTTTTTATTTTGTTACTAAAATTACTTAATATTACTTTTTTAATTGTACTAAGGATGACAAACATACACCATATATAATCTAAGAATTTGATTCTAATACCATTAAAAAAACCAACCCAAATGCAATGAACTCATTAATTTATTGTTGGGAGCTGTTTGACTAATTTAATTTGTTGCATTTCATGATTTTGTTTTGTATTTCAATGACCTCCCATTAATTGTCCATTTATGATGCTAATTAATATACGCGCATATGAAAATAATTCATGAGTATCTTTCAAATGATTTTTCCTTTTTAGTTTGGCATTTAATATTTTGACAGGGGCAGTAATGGCAAACAAAAAAAACCAAAATCCCACTATAAAATCACCAGAAGGTGTAGTCTCAAAGAAATACAGACTTTCATCATGGCTACAAAAGTTTTTTTTATTGCACTCATATTCTCTCTTATCTTCATTTCTCAGGTAACATATACTTATATATATGCATATATATATATATATATATATATATATTTATGAATTAAACATCTCATAATTTTTCTTTTTCATTTTTACTTCTTTTTTTTTCCTTATAGGTGTCATCTGACTCCAAGAAAATTGAAGAAACAAGCCATTTTAGCCAGGCATTACATGTGACTACTTGACCATTTTTTTTATTATATATACATATAATAAATTATTTTTATAACATTTTTTCTCAATTATATGAATGGTAGCATTGCTTTTCTTCAGGTTTTTAGCAGAGGAGGAGAGAGAAAGTTACTGAATAACTTCGGTAAGTTTTTTTTTTTTTTAAATTAATTGCAGAAATTCCAACATCTCCAACCAACCCATTTATATTTCAAAATATGGTAACATTAAAAATGATCTTTTCTTTAAATTTTATATTTAGTTTAATTACGATGACATAAATGATTCGCAATGGTAGGCAATAATTTGCAAATTTATTATTGGTCATGCTTTTATTACGCTGACTAGTGTTACGCACGCTCGTTATTATGTAGTTGGACTTTTTTTTTTTTTTGAGGGTCTAGTTGGACCATTTATGTTCACTTTAATGGGACTAATTAATTAAGATAAAAGGTTTGATATACACCATGCAATTTATTTTTAAATAATTTGTTCAATAATTAAAATTATTTATATTAAAAAATGTGAACTAATTACACTGAATATTATAGGTTAAATTTATTGAAAAGTTTACATTAAAACAGATAACAATGTAAAAACTTTTCAGTATAATTAATCTACATTTTTAAATCATATAACCAGTTTATACTTTTCACTATAAACAATTTTAATTGTTGAGTATGTTTAATGCATCAGTGGTTATGAGACCTATGCATTTAGTATTAATTTGTTTTGATTGAGACGCATATAATTTACACCTAATAATTATGCGCTGAGTTGTTGCAGTCTATAATTATTAGGTGTAAATCGTTCATAATTTTTCAATAAAAATAATTGTTACTATTTAAAAAATTATATTTGATATAAGAGATTGATTCATACACCCCCCACTAAAAACATATAAAAAAATACCTTATATTTTACAAATATTATATTTTTCATTTTAGCTCTTTTTTCTAGTAATGAAATAGATAAACCGATATACCATTTTCAAAATCGAAACTAATCACAATTCGTACATTCATGCAGTGCTAGACATTTCAAAATACTTCAAAGCACGATTAGTTTCTCGTGCTCTAGCCCTCGCCCCAGCCCCGTCTCCGACCCCGAGCCACCTGGACTGCGGCGGGCTATGCGGAAACCGATGCAGCCTTCACTCGAGGCCCAAACTATGCTTGAGAGCATGTGGAACTTGTTGTGTGAGGTGCAAGTGTGTGCCACCGGGGACTTTTGGCAATAGAGAAATGTGTGGGAAATGTTACACAGAGATGACCACACATGGGAACAAGACCAAGTGTCCATAATCAATGAAACGGGGCCCATTTTGCAGCTGGATCTTTTCTGGGTGTGTTAGGTGGATCCATGGTACAAGTTTGTTTGGATTTGAATTGGTATTGTACTTTTGGGTAATTATGGAATTGGGAGTTGAGACTGAGAGGTTATTATTGTAGTAGCTAGTACTATTTTTTTTTTTCCTTGTATGTCTTGCTTAGTTTGGTGAATTATTTTTTCTTGCAGTGAAGTGTGTACTCCATAGTGAATATCCTGTAAGGCTATAATTTCTTTTTATTATTTTTTTATTGCATTTTGTGTTTTAATATTTTGGTGATGTGATTGATATTTGTGTTGAAAACAAAAGGGTGTTAGAGTAAGCAAGTTGATTTTTGCCATACATTTTAACATCTTATAAAATGTTATTATATAGTATTATATGTTTTGTACTAATAATTAGAATATGTAATACTATTAAAAAGATATACATAAAATATAAATAGCAACATATGTCGCTAAATTATTAATTATGGTGAGGAAATCATTAAATGATTTTAATCAGCAATTTTGAAGATTAAGAAACCTGTTCAATGTATACACACATTTCTATGTAAAATATATGGATGTGTTAATCAAATATATAGAAATACATATATATATATACATATTGTTTCTTAGATAACTAATATAGTTATGGCTACACACAATTGACACCATATAAAGCTAATTTTATTTATTATTTCCTCTCCAGTAATCTTTCACACTTACAAATGCACATATTTTAAAAAAAAGTAGAATAAATAGGAAGTTGTGGGATAATTTGGCAAATCTTAATATAAAGTAAAATAAGTGAATTGGATTGTACTATGCATAAGCGCAAAAATATTACTCTATTCCACAAAATATTTTTTTATTTGAAAATAACTCATACTTACATTAAAAATTTGAACCCCACAATACTCTTTTTTTTTTTTACTATATCTATTATTTTAATATAATACTCCCTCCGTCCCATAAATATTTTCACACTTTCCTTTTTCGTCCGTCCCACAATTGTTTTCACACCCTATAAATGGAAACTATTATTTTAACTTTATCCTCACAATCCAACTAATCTCATTATTTTAATAATATAACTTTACACAACAATCTACTTTTCTTAAAAGTTGTGTCATCCCAGAGGTGAAAACACCTCTGGGACGGAGGGAGTATTATTTTTTATTAAATTTCGTCAACTATGAAATGAGCAAAAAAATTTTAGACGGAGGAAGTAATATATTGTATAAAATTAAAAATATTGTGAAGGTGAAGTTTTGAGAAGAAAATTTATTTTAAGAGTGTGAAGATTTGTTGGGACAGACAGAAAAAATGTATATTAGAATATTGAAAGGGGACTTGACTTGGATTGCTATCAAGATATTAATTTATGACAATGAAAATATATGTTTGGAGTTCAACTGAAACTAATAATTAATTAATGGTCAATATTGTTTTATTTGATTCGACATATGGCTTGCGAAACGTTATAAATCCAAACCAACTCGGATATACATATACCTTAGGTGGAAATATTATTGAGGAGGAATAGTCTTGTACACCAGTTATACAGTGCAATTCAAGTTCGTTTTTAAAAAGTTAAACAGTTTATAATTGAAAAGTTAAACAGTTTATTATTGAAAGGTTATACTATGAAAAATACATTTTTCAGTAATAGACTGTTTAGCTTTTTAATTATAAACAGTTTAACTTTTTAAAAATGAACTAGAGTTGCACTGTTTAACTGGTGCACATGAGACTTACTCGATTGAGGATAGTAATAAAAACCAACAGAAGTTGTGGTTTGAACTTTGAAATATTTTTAAATGCGTGCATTAAATAATAATGTAATATCAAAGAGATATATGAATAAATAGTGTTTTATTGTAAAGATAAAACTTAGATACACTTATATTATTCAATAACAATAATTAATAATATTCAAAAAAAGACTAAACTGAACAAATAATATCGAATACCATTAAAAAATGCATTTGATTAGTTATATATATAATTGGCATATAAAAATTTATATTAATACATTTCTATGATACATTTCGTGGTATGGGAAGAAAATATTTCATCGTAAATTTAATTTATTTTTAAAATACATGTTGTAGTAAAAATCAAAGATGAGAAAATATAATGAGAAGAACTGTTGAGCGCAATAACTTTGTCTGAGAGAATTAAATGTTTAATATTATCAGGGCCTATTATCAGACAAATTGCTTCCAAAGAGGCCACCCAAGTTCAGGCCCAACAATTTGAAAAAATATCCGACAAAAAAAAAAAAAAAACTGTTTAATTAGATTATATAAAAGATTGAGGTTAGAAAAAATATTCAAAAAATTGATTTTACCAAATTGAACTTATGAAATTCGATTAGTTAGGTTCGATTAATTTTATAAAAAATATCAGTTAAATTTTCAGAATAAGAATATTTTGATTTTCAATTTAGTAATTGAATTAATCGATTTAAGTGGCCAAGATACACTCCTCAACTTGGCTTTACTATTTTCTTTCTTTCTTTCTCTTAAAGCCCATTTGAGTGTCCTTCACACCAATACAAAAATAATGCAGAAAAAAAAAAAAAGAATTAGGGCACTTATGTATATGTGCAAATGGGATGTAAAATAAATTATATAAATTTTTTATGGGTTAGAATACTAAATTAAAAAATTCATTTATAAAAGTCGGAAGTTTAAGAAAAACATGAAATTGATTCCTTTATATTAATTTTCTATTATTAGTTTTTCTTTGGTTCCGACTATAAACCCCTCCAATATTATAAGATACACCTACTTTGTTTTTTTTTTTTTTTTTAAAATTTTTATTTTAATATATCTCTTTCAACCCATCAACTCCACCTTCTTCTCTTTCCCCATTTCCCAAACACACAACAATTTCTCTAAATTATGCGGATCAATCTCTAAATTCCTATAATAACTTTATAGGTTCTTCCTTTTTTCTTTTCATTTTGTAATGTCGAATAATAAATTGATGAAAGACGGTAGCGGCAAATAAAAAAAATATGTATTTAATAATTATCTTTTTATGGATGTATTAATATTAATGTATGTTTAATTTAAATTTTATTATATAAAAATAGATAAAATAGATATTTGATATATTAATTAATTTTTTTATAAAAAATATGTAAAAATAGATATTTGATAATGTTTGTAGGTGTATCTAATAAAATTGGAGGGTATATAGTCGGGTCCTTTTTTTTTTTTTTCACATGTGGACCGAATAATCAACTCTCTTATGTGGAGAAGAGACTGAATGTGTGAATAATTTAATAAAGATGGAATTATCTTTGACAGTATTTGAACTTAGATACCATACAAGAATTTTTTCTAATGTTGATTTTTTAAAAATAAGAGTAAGTTAATTAATTCTCTAACATTAAGTACAAGTATGGGGTTAACTCGAGGGGTTGTGAGCAAATAGTTATATTTCACGGATGTATTTTTAGCTTATTTGGAATGATTAAGATTGAGGGATAATTAAATTCCATAATCTTTTCAAAAAATTACAAAAAATTGCATATGTAAGACATGATATTTGAAAAGCTTTTGTAACACTTTAAGCGCAGCTTGGTATAAATTTGAAATAGTAATGGTAATGAGTATTATTAAGGGGTAATCACATATATTTATGATATCATATTCATATTCAATAAATAATAACAAATATTAATAATGAGAATGAATCCCCATTAATCTTCATTCATTCTCATTCCCCACTCTCATTATCCCAACCAAGCGACCCCTAAAAATATCGTTGCAAAAGATGTGAAATGATCTCTTACAAGACTTCCTCCTCATAATATCAATGAAAAAAGGATGTAAAGTGAGGAAAATGGATGACTCTTGGTTGTGAGATTTTATATGAGAGAGGAATATTATTAAGATTATTGAAATGAAAGAATTTTTAAGTTTGTGGTGTTCTATTTACTAGTAAAAAATAGAGTATAAGAGGGATTCCTATTAATTCATCACTTGGAAAATCTCAAAGGATGGCTCTTTCTCAATAAAATAAATGCAGAACTCACTTTACAGGATGGTTTCCACATAAAGAAATCAACCAAAATATAGATATATAATATGGTTAGAAAAAGAGGCTCATATTTGGTAGGTGAGATAAGAGCTTTTTCAATGGTTTGTAACTGCTTTAGTATAATTGTTGAGTCAACAATGATTGTTTGAAATCAATTGGAATAAAGAAATTGAAGAACACCAAGATTTACGTGGTTCGATCAGAAATGATCTACGTCCACGAATGAGGGCACCTCTCTCACTAATTGATGGAAGATGATACAATTTACAAGTATTTTGATCTCACTAAGTATATGATCGTCCTATCTCTCTCTATACATATGTGCGTATATATATAGGAGTATAGAATCCCTAATTAATGCTAGTGATCGTAACCACCTAACAAGAAAATTGCTACAGTTGCAACCGAAAATGAGTAACCGTCAGAGCTCAACGATCTTCAGTTTTGATTCTGTTAAATTGATAGCCCGTTGTCCAATTTGGAAGTTTAAACCGCTTCGTAACTGATCCTGAGTTAATTCCTGACTTTGGAGTCAGTAAGCTCCTTTCTTGTCTTGTCTGCTAATGTGATACGTCCTCAGCTGAGTCTGAGTACTTAGCTGATATCATCAGTAGACCTTCATCCTGATATCATCAGTAGACCTTTTGTCCTGATCTGACCAGCTGACCTGATCAATCATCCGGACTGACCATCATCCTGATCTCCTCAGCTGACCACCATCAGTTGACCTCCTCAGCTGACCACCATCAGCTGACCACCTCAGTTGACTACCATCAGCTGACTCCGCTGATATCCCAGATGACTTTCAGTAGACTTCTCAAACGATCTCAGCTGACCTTATCAGATGACTAACCATCAGCTGACTTCCTCAGCTGATAGTATAATGTTCAGTTAATCAGCAGTACTTGCTCATCTGAGTTTATTTCACTTTCTTTGCACCCATAACAATAATGTATTATAAATCTTCGATCCGTGAGCAGTAACGGGTCGGAACTTCTTCTACCATTTTTTGTACATATTTTCACTGTTGAGTATGTACTATGAATCTCACCTCATATGTGTTATTACATATATTTTCGTAACAGTAATTCGTATAAGAAATTTCGCTAAGATTTTTTTGCTCAATATTAACACATATATTTTCTACCAAACACTAATAAAAAAAATTAGATCATTAAAAATAAATATTGATTTATACCAACTACACCCTACCAAATAAGAATACAAAAATAATCTATTTTTAAATATTTACTACAAAATACTAAGATTTAATACAAATTTCACACTTAATAATTGAAATCTCACCCCTAGGTATTATTTTCCTACCCACTGCCAAATGGAACCTAAGCTTAAAAACAAAGCTAATTTTAAAAGGATCAAAACGGAATTAGAAAAAGTCGTGGAATACCTGTATATAATAATTTATTCTAAATTTTGTATTAGATTAAGATTAAGTTGGGGCAAACTTTTACTTCTGGATTGCTTAGCTATAGTACAATTATGATTGATAAACCATTGATCATGATTGACAAAATAGTACTGCAACAAATGCATGGCAACATGTGATTCGTTTTTGTATCTATATATATATTGATCTTCACCACCACATGACCTAACTTCCGCTACCCTATTTTATTTCCCCTACTTTCGTCCTAATTCATCTTCTATTTCCAAACATTATTTTATTTTATATATATGTATAATTAAAGATATTTCATGCATGTTTCCATGGTTTTGTTTTTTTATTTGACTTTTCAATATGTTTTTAATAGAATTGATTTACAGTATATAAATAGATAAAATTATTTTTTATTTAAAAAAATATTAATTAATTTAAGTGAAGGATTTATAAGTGTGTGCGACTGAAATGATTTGTAATTTAAATATATATATATATGTCGAATAGTGACATGAGAGATGGAAGGAGATAGTAAGTATTTTATGAATTCATGTTCACTTAATTTTTTTTTAAGCATTATTGTTATTATTATGCATATTCATTCTCATTGTTTATTCAATACGATGATAATGATAAGAGAACATGTATAAAGTTTAAAATGTACCCACGTAACAATAATAATATGTATATATACATGGGTATATATCTGAAAAATTGAGACATAAACTCGGGCTAAAATTTTATTTTAAAAATACTTATATTTAAAAAATAACAAGATGACCATGACTATTTATATGCACGCCTTTTATAATTAACATGATTAAAGAAAAGGACAGTATATTTCTAATTAATAAGATGTTTTGCTTATGCATGTATCATCCATTAAATTGCACTAGGAATAATTAATTTGATATGGAGGTTATGCATGTTTCATATTCCATACAAAATTTTACCTTTTTTTCTAAATAATATCAAAAGAACAACATAATGATCGAGTCATTTTCCTACTCATGTTAATGTGCTTTTTTGGGTGGCTGACCTAATTAATTCTAGCCCTTGCAAACCGACTTTATTGTACACTTGTGATAAACAATCGTGATTCAAAAGGTTAAATATATATTGTCTCCAATGTACATACAAAAAGTTTAATTAGAGTTACTTAATTAGTTTTATCAAAAGATTTCTTATAAGTTTTTTAAAACAGCTTATAAGGTCTTTTGGAGTATTCGGTAGAATATGATGTCTAATAGCTCAAAAAATAAAATTCTTAATTTTATAAGCTACAAAAAAATAAGTTAGTATACCCTATTCTATTTTTGTCACTGCGGTCACCCTCCTCACCACAAACTCTGTCACTTTTGAATAACCCTTACCTTAACAAAAAAAAAAAAATTTATTTTTCATAAAAAATTAATTTTAAAAGAATTATAATAAATTAACAAAGAACTTATAAGTTTTTTTAACCAAACACTTCAACACTATATGCTACTTAAAATAACATCTTATAAGCTTTTAAAACAACTTATAATATGTTTAAAAAATAATTTAGTCAAACACCCTTTAAATATTCTCTTTCAAAAAGAATTTAATATTATCTCCCGTATATACAAAAAGTTAATTATATAACTTAGAGTTGCTTTATCAAAAGATTAAATATTATCTCTAATAAACAAAAAAGGCAAAGTATTGTATGAAAATGGTTCATGATAAGCTTATCATGAACAAATTTTAAAGTATCAAACATTTAATCAGGTGTATTAAAAGTTGAGGTCAATAAATTGATACAGTTGACTTCAACTTTTGATACACCTGATGAATATATTGATACAATTGACCAGATATTTGATACATTGAAACAATTTCATAATAAGTTATCATGAACTATTTTCACACAATACATACTCAATTAATTCAAATAAAATATTATCTCCAATAACAAAAAGATAATTAGAGTCAAATAAATTAATAAATTGACTTGAATTTTTAGGTAAAATCTTTCATGATATTAGAATCCAAAGCATAAATGTTACTCCC
Source organism: Prunella vulgaris (assembly GCA_026898435.1). NCBI lineage: Eukaryota > Viridiplantae > Streptophyta > Magnoliopsida > Lamiales > Lamiaceae > Prunella > Prunella vulgaris. Next base: position 214,567 of record JAPKLY010000550.1, read on the forward strand.
TTTGTCCTACAGAAATTTGAACACTTTTCTTATATAGACGTCCTACACAAATTTACACACTACTAAAAAAAAATTGATTTACGTGCACACTCATAAACTTATACACATATTTACCCGTATGCCACTACTTTATATATAAAACACATTTTCCTTTAAAAATGTGCCGTCCCGCATGGTGCAAATTTCTACGGGACGGAGGGAGTAGAAAATTAATTACACACAGCAAAATTCATCCAATATTTTATTAATGCAACATAACATACTAGTGCGTATAAGTAGTTTTAATTTGTGGTTCAACAATATTCCGATTAAACTTTTTCAAAAAACGAGCTCTGAGGTTACATTTTCAATTAATACTCTCATTCCACAAAAAATAAAAATATAAAAAATTGTCTAGATAGGTAATTAAATAACGATTAATTTTTTAAATATATTTGTATAAGTTTCTTTCTTTTTATCAAAATCAAAATAACTTACTAAAAAGTATTACTAGTATTAAACAGTTTTGTTCATAAACTATACGTACAAATATTGAGGATTCAATTGTCACCCGTCACTGCATGATCGATCATTGAGTTAACTGAAAGGAAGCTTCCTCGAAACTCATCGATTTTTGTCATTTTAGACGCATTATTATTTTGATTTTTGGCGCTTTAGAATTTTTTTAATTTATATTTAATATTTTAAGAAAAAGGATTTGAAATAGATCTATGGCCATACTTTTTAAAGATAGAAAAGGAATATCAAACAATATCTTTCTGAGTAATTTTTTACGATGTTACAAAGTATATTCTTATTATTTATAATAAATATTTTACAATTATTAATAGTACATCTACCAATTTTATTTAGTATAGTTAAAAAGCTATATATAGAAACGTATGTTTAATTTATAATTTATATTTAAAGTACATATATGTGTTAAAATTTGAAATTTTATGTTCATATGAACTGTCAACTACAGACCATATATATCAATTTATTGGTTCAATTAATAAGAGCTTAATCCTAGGAGATAAAAAAAAATTTGTCCCATAATTTATAGAGTGTTTGCTTTTTGTCCCAAACATTTTGACTCTTTAATTTTGGTGACGTAACTCTTTGGGTTTGTTCAATTTTGATCTAATTTTTACTGAAAAGTGTAAATAATATAATTTTTTGCCATGCACGACGCATGTGGTGGTTGAATTTGAGATTTTTCGATACAAATCAAATTTTTTTCTCATTTCATATTTATTTATTTATTTGTTTTTTAATAGTATTGAAACACTAATAAAAATAATAAAATATTAGCAAAGATGATGGAAAGTTCCAAATTTAATAACCATGTGCGCTGTGCATGACAAAAAATAATATTATTTTTACTTTTTCGGTAAAAATGAGATCAAAATTGAACAAACTCAAAGTGTTATGGGACCACAATCGAAAAATCAAAATTTTTGTAATTAAAAACGGACCCTCAATAAGTTGTGAGATAAAAAAAAATCTCTAATACTAGACAAGTAGACTTTATAATGAAATCATCAATGCATTTTTATGAATTTGCAATAAATTTGTTAATAAATTGGCTAATGATTAATAATATTAGTAGTTTCTAGCTTACTTTGATTCTATTTGCGTAAATGAAAACTACATCCGACCATGCATGTTAGGTACAGAAATATTTTTTGGACCTAACTCAGCATCATTAATTTTATGCCACATATTTGTTAGTTATATATTTTACGATGCAAATTAAAATGATTATAGCTTGCACGGTCTATATATGGAAGACTTCAAATCCGATTAGACCGGTTCATCAACTCAACGGTTCGTGCCGATCCGTTGAAATCGACTTTTACTTAACGTGTTTAGGGTGGATGGATAATTTTATCATTTAAAACAAATATAACCAAATTGAAATGATGATCAAAGAACACTTTGTGAATATATATTAGATGTCACCGTATATATATGTGTTTACCGTGTTTTGTTAAGTTTAGTATAATTAAGAAAAGAGTAAGTCTCTTGTGCACCAATTACACCGTGCATCTCAAGTGTATTTTTAAAAAGTTACACAATTTATTATTGAAAAGTTACACAAATTATTACTGAAAAGTTACACTATGAAAGATACACTTTTCAGTAATAACACGTGTAACTTTTCAGTAGCAATTTTTTAAAAATGAACTTAAGTTAGACGGTGCACCTGGTGCATACAAGAGTACCTGAAAAAAATTATACTCCCATATAGTAACGAAGAACTTATATATAATCTAATTAATTAATCCAATGAGTAAACAATCAAATTCTTTAATACGTATGTAAAAAAAATGTAAATATTAATTTGATGCATGATAGTTACATAACAACCTTTCTTTTGTAAATGCAGTTAAAATACTGACACAATGACTAATTCAATATTAACATATAAATTTATTAGTGATAATGACACTAAAGATTTGCTAAGGAATACTTTTTAAAAATAATTAATTTAAATGATCATCTTTTGTAAGCAATATAATTATATATAAAGAATTTTTAATTGCATGAAATAATTTTTGTATATAAAAATAATGCTCTTTTGCTCGTTTTTTTTTATGCTCGCGGCTTTTCAGAACTTCATAAAATTTTAAAGATAAATTTTGGAGGGATTATATTTACTGGATCCCGTAAAATATATATAGTGTGATTTTGTGTGTGTGTGATCGATACCTACAGTTCTAAACAAATATATGCATCGATAAATATATGTAATAGTATCAATAAAATATATAAAATAATATTAATAAATACATATAATAAAATAAATTAGATATAATAATAAAGCTTGTTTACAGAAAAATTTGTGCATATATAAACATATCCTGCACCAATTTTATCATAAAAACGCAAAAAATATAGACATGGCTTCTATGTATGTGTAAAGAAAATTCGTAGTATTTCACCTTTATGTAGTATGTTTTCTACTTAAAAGAGTTGGTAAAATATTATGTCCACTTTATATATATAATAACTTTTTATATTAGAAATTTAAATGAAAAGTATAACAACTTATTTTCTGGAATAATTCAAATTATATTCTTAAAATATCAAAATTTATAGGTAATTTAGTAAGATACCACTTTTTATCACGATTACACCCTTAAACTATTAATATTTATGACATTGGTATTTTGAGTAAAATACATAAAGTATTATTCTCATAAAATTTGAGTTTAAAAAAAATTCAAATACTATTATTACATATATGCATATTTATGTAATAATAATGAATATACATAAAATTCACAATCGAAATCACAATTAATTTTTTTAAAAATCGAATTCACTTAAAATTGATCCAAATAATCTTTTGTCCAACTTTTTAGTATCACTAATTCACAAGTGGAATTTGGGTAAAATACCCATTCTAATAAAAAAAAAAAAAGTTTTTTACCCACTTCTTTTATATAAAAAGTTTTCTACCCACTTAATACATTTTTCCTAAAATGCTCTTAATACTCCTAAGTCTTAAAATCTAAATTTTAATAAATCATTATTGTATTTTGAAATTTCACCAAATTCAGTTATTACTAAATTAAAGATTATTAATATTAATACAACTAAAATTAAATATTAATGATTTATTAAACACAAAAAATTATTGAAAGTCGTACAATTAGTAAATAATAAATAAATAAATAAATAAATCTGATTAAATTATAAAATACTGAATTTTAAAGTAATATTATAAATAATAATATTTTAATAAAAAAACTAATATTAATACAATAGTAATTAAATATATATTAATAATTGATATTTATTATATACACATTAAATAGCCTTTAATGAGGGTACATGTGTATTTTTATATGAAAATGGGTAAAAAACTTTTTTTTTTTTAAATGGGTAAAAATCTTTTTATTTTATTAAAATGGGTATTTTGCTTTTTGTCCCAATTCACAATCTATACTCCTCAATGACAGTACAATGAGTACGATATAATTGGCTTATTCTAGTTTATTATTTTTTGCCAGCAAAATACTTTATTAACAATTTGTAAGGATAAAATGAATACATAGATTAAAATAGAAGTGGAATAAAGTGAAAAGAAATTTTTTAATATGTAATTTGATAATATTTTATGTATAAAATATAAAAGTTAATTAAACTGAGTAATGTGAGCTAAGAAATAATAGAGTAATGATACTTTTATACTTTTTGTCCATTAAAAGTATGCATCATTCTTTGTACGTGATTTAATGCAATGTATCGGATGATGTTTTGGAGTATTGTGAAGTTCGTTTACGAATATTCGCACCTCACAATATCAAAAAATGTTATTTGATATATTGTATTAAACCGTGTGCAAAGAAAAATGCACACTTTTAATAGACGAATGAAGTATTAATATAAAAGATTTTTTTTTAATTTTAAATCTGCAAATTATTGTAAAATGCCCTTACAAAGAAAGTTTGGAAATTGTTATTGGGCTCTTCATTCCATCACAATCAGTCCATGTTTCAACTTTCAATTGCGTTGCAAATTTTCTCATCTCAACCACTAAAATGAAGTCTCGAGAATAAAACCCTTGCCTTTGCAATTACCCTTCTCTTGTGCGAGAGTAATCCAAGATCCATAATTTCATTTGGACAATTCAACCTTGTCTTGTTCCCACAATTCTTTGACCCCAAATCATAAAATTCCGACCAATATACTCCACAAAAAACAAACGCCATAATTTCACTCGCATAATTTCTTCAACCTAAAATTACAGTCTTTCTCAAGTATTATGTGTTCAAGGGAATATTTAATCAGACCCACCGCATGTTTGGTCGTTTTGGTTCCCCCAAAAAACTCTTCTCTTATCCAGCACCCCCCCTGAAATTCATATACAGAGTTCATCATTTTCCCCCCTTTTTATGTTCTGAGATTTAAGGATTTTTGATCGGCGGCGTTAAAGCGGTGGTTTGAGGGTGGAGATGTCTCAGAAACGGCAAGAACGTGAAGAGGGCACTTTTCTTGACGACAAGCGTTTGAGGAAATCTCGTTCTTTCAGAAGGTAAAACTGATAATAATTTCATGGGCCAATTCTGTTTTCTTGATTTTTTTTTTTAATGAAGGAAATAGCTGTGCCAGGAAATTATTTTTGTGGGTTTTCAAATTTGTAGCTTATTCTTGTTTTGAGTGTTATTGTTAATGCTGAGGTTTCTCAATTCTTGGTAATAAATCTGGAGTCTTGAAATCGAATTGAAAAACAAATCTGCTAGGGGAAGAACTATCACTTTCTAGTTTGTGAATTTTGTGTCTGAATGCTTTGGTTTTAGGCATAATCATAATAGGCAGTGAAACTATGATTTGAGAATCATAGTTGAACCAGAATTGAGAAACCATGGAGCTCGAAATCGAATTATTGGCATTAAGATAGAATCATTAATTCTTATCTTACAGGACCCTTAATTGATTCTTCTAACAAGGTTTAAACTTCTATATTATAATACCGTCGATCAGTTTAGGATGTAATGTATGGTATCGGATTCTAGGAGTTGGATATCGAACTTTTGTAGTATCAGAAAGTACTCGAGTTATTAGCTATACTAATCCTTTCTTTTGGTACTTTCCATAGTGTAGTGCTGGAAGTGATCAGCCTGATAAGAATGCAAAATCATATGTACCCTGTTCTGGAGCCTCTGATTCGTCGAGTTGTAAGTTCACTTAAAAAATATCTTTCATTTACGTTGTATAAAATCTCTGTACTTTTCATTTAAATCATTAGTATAAATTTGGCGACTTGTTTCACTAGTCACTCTATCATTAACTCTGGTCTCTGGTGTATAAACTGGATAGATAAAGTGAGAAACTATGCTCTATGATGGGCCAAAAAAAGTAGTATAACTTTTGGTGCCCGTATATTTTTGCCAGTTGCCACCATTTCTTGTAGTAAAAGATGCTGCTATAAGTACTAGAAATGAAGAGAGGCACTGAGATACATCTGAATACTAGTTTTGCATCTTGCATCAATCTCTCTTCGAGTTGATTCTCTGGACGTATCCTTACTAGTATTCTCTTGATTTTGCGATCATATCATGCATTATTCTTTTTTCCCTGCATTGATTCGAGATCCATTTCGTTGTTGAGCTAACAGGTCAAAGAGGAAGTGGACACAGCACTAAGAAAGTACATAATTGGTGTGAAACGGTATGCCTTCAAATCTTTCACCAAAAAGCGATCACTGATAAGATATTAATGTGGGATGCATCTTCATGAGTAATACTTTTGTACATGTTGCAACTGTACTACTTTTCATTGAAAACAACTTCTGCTAACCCATACTTTTAGTAAAACAACTAATACACTTGAGTTGCACAGTGGTGCATACAAGTCTTGGTCCTTCATTTGTTCATATTTTGCAATTAGATTATTAATATGGGATTCTTGTGCTTATCCCGTGTCGCTCTATAAATCAATTTCCAGGAATTGTGCAAAGGACACACAGCTTCCTGAGCCAATGAGTTTGCAGTTACAATTTTCAAACACTATATCTCTTCCAGTGTTCTCTGGAACTCGTATCGAAGCAGAAGGCTATGCTGGTTTGGAAGTTGCTTTAGTTGATGTGCGCACCGGGGAAGTTAATACCAGTGGGCCAGGGTCTGGTGCAAAGGTGGAAATCGTAGTACTTGAAGGAGATTTTGACGGAGATGAGGGAGAAAATTGGACGCATGAAGAGTTCACGAGTAATATAGTGAGAGAGCGAGAAGGCAAAAAGCCTCTTCTAACGGGCGATGTGATCTTGACTCTTAAAGATGGGATGGGATTGGCTAGTGATCTTTCATTTACGGATAATTCTAGCTGGACTAGAAGTCGTAGATTCAGGCTAGGGGCAAGATTGGTGGATGATGTTAGTGGTGTCAGAATAAGAGAGGCAAGATCCGAGCCCTTTGTTGTTAGGGACCATCGTGGGGAACGTAAGAACTTTTCTATTGCTTTGAGTTTTCACTTATGCTATGTAGGTAGGTCTCTCTAAGTTCTTATCTTTCTTTTTCTCGTTGAAGTGTACAAGAAGCACCACCCCCCGTCTCTTTCGGATGAAGTCTGGCGGCTGGAGAAAATTGGCAAAGACGGAGCTTTTCACAAACGTTTGAGCAGGGAAAATGTGAAAACTGTCCAGGACTTTCTGATTTTGCTCTCCTTAGACCCCACTAGGCTCCGAGCGGTAAACATACTTCAAACAACTCCTCGTTTCTATAATTGTGGCACATGCTGAAGTTTACTTAGAATCATGGGAGATATTCCGTGGCGTTTTAATATTATTTTTATGTACTGGATCACAGTTTATTTCTTGCGGTGATTGCTTCAGGAGATAACTTTGATCTGATTTTGCGTGTTGGTCATACCGTTTTCTCAAAAGTTGACGTCGAATTTGGTCAAAATCCTGCAGATCCTAGGGACTGGTATGTCTTCTAAGAAGTGGAAAACCACAGTGGAACATGCTCGCTCTTGTGTTCTCAACAAGACATTGTATTTGTACAATCCCTCTGCTTCTCTTCAACAGACAGGCGTCGTCTTCAATGTTGTGGGACAAGTGATGGGGGTATTATCAGAAGGCCAGTATGTTACCACTGATAACCTCTCCGACGAAGAAAAGGCATGCTTCTATTATTCAATTACAACTCCATATTTTGCAATTAGATTATCATCAAGTAATATTCTTGCTTCTGTCTTGGTTTAAGGTTGATGCTCATAAGTTGGTCATGTGTGCATTCGGAGACCGTGAGAGAATCACTCTCGTAGATGAGTGTTCCCTAAATATTACCACCTCAGCCGAAAGTATGAACCATCAAGTATCGAGCTCCCACGACGTGGGCCTGTCCACTTCACTACAACAAGACATTTCTTCCCCGGGATTTATGAATTCAATGTTTTCCATTGGAGATCCAAGTAGCTTCAATTACTTGCACGCTTTTGACCCAATGGACCTCAGGTTTGACCAACCTTTGACTTTCCCTGGTCAGTTCTCGGACAACTCAATCTGCGACACTGAGTCCATGGCTCGAGCGTTCTCTGCAAATGAGCATTTGAAGTACGTATTTGAAGCTGATAGTTCGCCTAGTTCGGTTCCTATTGACAAAGCTCCAAAGCGATGGAACGTCTTAGTCTGGGTGTTGAGATGGCGGTCCTCCATCAAAAGAATCGTGGCTAGAAAGAGCCGTGTCGGGCCAATACCCCCATACCACGACAACATTGGTAAATATGTTCCGTGAAATCATTCATCATATTGGTTATAATGCTCTGCCCGACTAGGCGTGGCGTGTGCAGTTATCTATCGAGCAAGAAGCGTGCAAGGAACGAGAGTTGATAGCGAAATTGCCCTTCGCTTTCTTCAGAGAGTTGAGGTGAATTTGTTTATGTAGAAACTGTGAGTGAATGCAGCAGCAGCATTTTGCACTTTAGTTTCTCATTCTGTGTATAGAGAGTATAAAAAGTATTGGTTATATTATATGAGATTCTTTCTTTATAGGCTTGGTGGTTTTTCTTTTGGTATAATGATACTCATTAATATGGTGTACACTGGTTAAATAATTTGAGAGAATATTATCTGTTGGTGTGAGGTAAAAACCAACATATTAAAAGCAAGAGGATTGAACATTACATCCATTATTGTTTATATTTCAATTTAAATATTTTTTTTTCTTTTATAAGTTTTTAATCAAGAACCAAAAGAAAATTACATTATAATTTTCAGATTCAACTTTTAAAACATTGAAAGTCAAAATGGAAAATAATTACAGTTACTATTTAACAATAAAAATGTTTACTATAAAAATAAAAATAATTTTATCCTTCAAAACAAACATAATAATACCATTTTTATTATAATACCAATTGCATCTCACTCTGAGCAACTTAAACACAGAATGCTGCTGCACTTTTACATTTTTACAGAATTACAATTTCACTTTCAACTCTCTGAAGAAAACGAAAGGCCAGTTTACTACCAACTCTCGATAATTGCATGTCAACTTACATGCTTCTTGCTTGCTAGATAACTCCAGGGGACTAACCGTTTTGCTGTGAGCACGCAATCGAGCCCGCCTTGTGGGAACTTGACTCCTGATGGTGACTATACTTTGATGAGGTGGCAATGTTTATTTGCATAGACCTAAACCAAGACTAGAGCAATAAGCAATTGATGAGTTGTAAATGAAATCGAAGAGAATCAAAGATATTGTATTGTGAACGAACAGAAGCCTGCCTTTTCTTCATTGGAGAGGTTATCGACGGATATATACCTTTCGAAAACATTGAAGAGGACGCCTATTCTCTGTAGAGGCATCGAGAGATTGTAAAAATATGATGTTTTGTCGATAATACAAGAAAGAGCATGTGGTCTTCTACTTATTAGCAGACATACCGGCCTCAGGCCCTCAAGGGATCTGCAGGATTTTTAACAAATTGTTACTGTATGAGCAAACACACAGAATTACAGAATTACAGAAATACAGCAAATTTGATGTCTTGAATCTATCACTGCAAGAAATAAGATTGTGATGCAGTGGACAAACAGACAAACAGACAAACATGCATAGATGCCACAGAAAATGTCTCCCATGATTCTGCTGATGTTCAAATTTTTGTTAATTAAAAGGAACTATGCCGCAAGATATTATGCGTAAGCACGTTTTCTTTTTAACCTATTTCTCATTGCCGATAGTCAAGGTATGATCAATTGCAAAACCATCATAATACCCATGAATCCCATATAAAATAAAAGGTATAATGTTCAACCAATGTGCATCATACAGCATGAGACATATGTATAAACAGGGGAAGTTTGAAGTATGCCTACATTTTGAAGCCTTGTGGAATCTAAGATGAGTAGAATCAGAAAGTCACGGACGGTTTTGGCAGTTTCCCTGCTTAGACGTTTGCGTGAAGCCCCATCTCTGCCAATTTTCATCCAAAGAGATGGGTGACGGTGCTTTGTGCACACTCCAAAGAGAGAGAAAGACGGCAGACCTACCTAAAGCATCACAGCAAATTTAGAAAAAGAAATCCAAGAAAAGATCTTGTGTTCACCTTGACACAAAGGGCTCAGATCATGCCTCTGTCATAATGGGTAAGTTTGTTTTGGGACTAGCACGGATGGACGTAGGACTTTGAAATCACGTCTCTACATGAGTTTGGGATGTAACATCCGGATTTCACATCCCAAACTCAATCCACACCTAAAAATACCTATTAAACCTATTATTACTCTTTCCTAAAATACCTATTATACCTATTATTATACCTATAAAATCAATCATTATCACACTTTGATTTGACATAAAGTAACATCCTACCCTACTAAAATCCCAAAACAAACACACACTTTTATTATTCATCAAAGTTTTCACATCTCAGGATTTCAAAGTCATGACTTCCCACGACCCCCTTAATCCCAAAACAAACGTATCCAATGGCTCTCGGAACTCAAAGTCCATGAGAAGACGCTCTTGCACGATTTTTTCTAGCCATTATTCTTTTTATGGAGAACCACCATCTTAATAAACAGAACAAGACATTCCATTGCTTTGTAGCTATGTCAACAGGAGCTGGACGAGGGAAAAGAGTGCCTAAATTAGGTGAACAATCAGCCTCAGCGTACTTCAAATGCTCGCTTGTAGTGAATGCTGGAGCCATGGACTCAATGAGATGGATTGAGTGGTGGGAGACCTGACCAAGGGAACTCAAAGAAAGGTCCCACCAGTCCATTGAGTCAGTTTCATTGAAGGAATTGAAGCAGTCGCCCCAGTAAGAAACATGCTGTGATAAATATAAACGAAATGATTAGCACACAATATAACACGATATGAACTTATTAGGAAACTGAATAGCACACAAAATCACAAGGCAATCTCTTGAAGCAACCACTGAACATATTTACTTACAGCGTCAAGGCATGGACTCTTTCTAGCTACCCGTCTTTTAATGGAGAGCCACCATCTTAATACCCAGACTAAGACGTTCCATCGCTTTGAAGCTTTGTCACTATGAGCTTCAGTGATAGGCTGGCCCTCTTTTACAAATTGAATTTGAAGGTCTTCATCCCTGTAAACAGGGGAACTCGAAGAAAGGTCCCACCAGTCCATTGAGTCAGATTCGTTGAAGGAATTAAAGAGATTGTCCCAGGAAGAAACATGCTGTGATAGATATAAACAAAATGATTAACGCACAATTTAACATGATATGAACTTATTAGGAAACTGAATAACACACAAAATTACAAGGTAATCTCTTGAAGCAACCACTGAACACATTTACTTACAGCATCAAGGCATGGACTCTTTCTAGCCACCCGTCTTTTAATGGAGAGCCACCATCTTAATACCCAGACTAATACGTTCCATCGCTTTGAAGCTTTGTCATTATGAACTTCAGTGATTGGCTGGCCCTCTTTTACAACTTGAATTTGAAGGTCTTCATTCCCGAAAAAGACCTGACCACTGGAACTCAAAGAATGGTCCCACCAGTCCATTGAGTCAGTTTCATTGAAGGAATTGAAGAGATCGCCGCAGGAAGAAACATGCTGTGATAAATATAAAGAAAATGATTAACACATATGATATGAACTTATTAGGAAACTGAACAGCACACAAAATCACAAGGCAATCTCTTGAAGCAACCGAACATGTTTACTTACAGCATCAAGGCATGGACTCTTTCTAGCCAACCGTCTTTTAATGGAGAGCCACCATCTTAATACCCAGACTAAGACGTTCCACCACTTTGAAGCTTTGTCACTATGAACATCAGTCATTGGCTTGCCCTCTTTAACAACTTGAATTTGAAGGTCTTCATTCCCATAAGTGACTTGTTCTTCCTTTATTTTCATTGCTGAAATCGCCGCAGACTCATTGCAGTACTCCAGACGAATAAGTTGGAGTGTTGATATTTGTCCAAAGCCCGATGGGATCTCCTCCAACTCCGACAAGTATACAAGGATAAGCTTCTCCAAGACTGGGAAATACTCGGCGCTGTCTAAAGTCCAGGAATTCAGATCACAAGATACAATGCTTAAGAATTTCAGGCGAAGAAACCCCCCGTCAACACAACTCCACTTGCATTCCTTACATGAAAGCACATTCAGCTTGAGAACTTCCAGTTGGGGCAATGAACCAGATATCATTGATAAATCTTTCCAATGAACAATGCAACCTCCTAAAGACAATTTGTTCAGTGAACTGGGGAATGCTTTCTTCAGCTCATTACCCGAAATTCTCTCCGAACACCATATGTTCATCGATTCAAGTTTTTGCAAGCTGCCAAAAACTTGGAGGTTGGCATACAAGCCACGGTCATACCCCTCCTGCATATCACTATACCTTATACAAAGTTTCTTGATGTTGGAAAATCTCTTACAGGCCTCCTCACTCAACCTGAAATTTGATACTCTTTTAAGCGTCTGCAAGTTTTCCAATACATCACAGTCATCATCTTCGCCACTTGGAAGGGGATCAGGAATGGAAACCCGAGAGCACTTCACATGCCTAAGCTGTGGCATCCACCAGATTGGCAATAGCGGAAATGTTAGCTGGTTGGATCCTCTAATAACCAATGTCTGCAGATTCCAAAGCAGAGTTATTGATTTACGAAGCATGGATGCGTCCCTTAAGTAATCTGACTGGTAATCGATGTACCGCAAGTTGAGATTCTGAAATGCAGATTCCCAATCAGGGCTAAAAGCTTTGTTCAAAACTCTCAGCAACCTAGACTTACCTGATGGCACAGGAATATCGCATATCAGTGAACGGGTGAGTGAGGTTGATTGCAAACCTTTAAAGTCTTCGATTCTATGGTTACTTGACGTCTTGTCATGAACTACCAAACGACGCTCACAATCTGTGCTTTGTGAAATGCCTCGTGCTCTCACCACACAAAAGAACTTCTCTTTATTGGCTACCCTCACGCATAGCTCTCTTAAAAGATCATGGATGCGGCAAGATTTGATTTTCCCATTTGGACGATGTGCAGATACTAAAACGAGATTTCTATCAATAAGATCCTTCAAGTAATCCTCGGCCATCTCTTCCAAGATTTGCACACCGTTTGGCTTCAGAAATCCCTCTGCAACCCAAAGTTTGATGAGCTCCGAGACACGAATCTCATAGTCCTCTTTAAAAGTAGCCATATAAAGAAAACATGGTTTCAGATTGGCAGGCAAGTGGCTATAACTCAAATTCAATACCTCCAAGCATTGCCCGTTCTCACTTGAGCTGAGAATTGAACTCATGTTTTCTGCAACATACGTCCAGTATTCTGCAATCCTAAGTGACTTCCGAAGAAGCCCTCCGATCACTACAATGGTCAACGGAAGTCCTTTGCATTGTTCGACAATCTTCTTTCCGATGTCCACTAGGTCAGGAGGACAATCTTCTTGTCCAAATACTTTTTGACAAAACAGATCCCAACTTTTATGCTCGTCTAAAAAGCTAATCCCAACACAGAAAGAGCGCAAATGAGCAGCCACATTTGACAACCTAGTAGTTAAAACAACGCGGCTTCCATCACTACCATCCGGGAAGTAAAACTTAATGCTATCCCAAAGTTCGACACACCACATATCATCCAACACAATCAAATATCTCCGACCTACTAAACTTTGATGCAATCGTAATCCTAAGTCATCTACAGTCTCATTAGTGCATTTCCCTGGGATAGAAAGTAGTTGCAAGAGAATTTCTCTCACGTCGTACTCTTGAGAGATGGTAGCCCACGCAAGCAAGTCAAAATGATGCACAGTGAGAGAATCTTGATAAACATTTCTAGCAAGAGTAGTCTTACCAGTGCCTCCCATGCCGACAATGGAGACGATCTGTCGACTAGATTGTGGTCCGGTGAGCGCATCCCTAAGTTGCATCAGCTCATCGTCAAATCCCACCATAGCACTCGGTATTGACGAAGCGGCTGGAGTGTGATTTCTGAGCTTTCGATCATTGAACCCCCTCTCCTCTTTCAATTTCAGAACCCTGCGCCTGATAAAATCCATGTCAAGTATTACTTTCTGCAAATCGAACAAGCAGCCACGGTGTAAGAGAGGGATGTTTTCAGCCGATGGGGGAGTAATTTGATTCACCATGTAAGATTCAATTACATCTTCAGCCTCGTGAGCTGCTGATGCGATTTGGCTCTCCAATTCCTCTGCTTCTTCTTTGCTTACTACACCCCCATAGGAATTATTGTAACTATCCAGAAAATCTAGAAAGTATTCAGTAATCTCACCCAGATATTCAATCTGGAAGCTTTGGAAACAATGGAACCGGTAAGGTTGACTTCGGATCAGATACTGATTATTCAAAAGAGAAACTAGGGCTGCGTAGGCTGCCATGTCTGTGTTACTCTGCAAATAGTGAAACTATTGCTCTATCTAATTTATGATTATGCTGACTTTTGGCGACGCCAATCATTTAATTTTCTGCAATTCAATTTTCATGTGCCTAGTCATACTCTAGTATTATAAATATAATACTATGAACAGTAATACAATAGCTACAATAATCAGCGTGCACCAAGATCTGTTTGAACAGAATAATTGCTCTGGACTTTGTTCACATCTATAAATATTAAACCTTGTATTGTTCTCCGTAGGGAATTCATAACACAAAGTGAGATTGAGAGAGTTTCTTCTTCAATTGAAATTATATATATATAGATTGTGGCAAGCAATAGGTAGTGAGAGTACGTACCTTAATAATTAAGGTTAGGATGGGTTCAACACATAAAATTATCTATCTCTTCACTTAATTACTATTTCATCTCGTCTTCTCAAGATAAATGTCTCCAGTGATCTTCAGAATTTCATTAGCATGTGATTCAGAGAAAATGTGATCTTCAGAATTTCATTAGCATGTGATTCAGAGAAAATGTTTTTTAGGCCAATAACTAGCCTATATATATCCATTTATATTTTGGTCCAGCTCATTTCCATTTTTTGTAATTTGTTCTGTAAGTCATCATATTTGATTTGATTTGATTTGATTTTCAGCGGCTACTGAGCTTACGGTTAGCCAACAAGGAGAAGTTCTTTTGGGTGGTGAGGTCACGTAGCATTCCACGAGAAATGGATAGAGAGCGTCGCGTCATATTTCGTGGAAAGACTTCAAGATGCAACCACAAAACCATATATCACGACAGCCTTCAAAGCTTTGCAATCTATATATATTTATGAGTGTGCACACAAATCAATATCTTATTTTTTGGAATGTGCAAATAATTTTAAATCGAACGAATAAGATAAGTGCACAAATAATCACGGGACGAGATGAGTGTTTTACGATGTATCTAAACAAGAAATTTATTCAGCATTCAAAACTAATGCAATAATTTGAAACAAGAATGTTTTTAATTCTCATCTACATATATCTCTGACCATCCATGTGTATAATTTTACTAGTAACTACTCTGCACATGCTGTATACAATATTGTGCGCAGAGAATGCAGCATCCTGAGCTGTATATAATGGTAAAGATGTATCTACATTTTACAAACCTTGTTGTCTTCACACATTTCCTTCTGCAAAACAAGCAAAAGAAGATGATGTAAAACTTCAGTTATGCTTCATTTTTATCAACAAACACTGCACCAATTGCTGTCTTTGTTACATTCTCGTCTTTAATTTCATTGGTACACATCGTATCTATGATAATCATCACTGTGCACAATCACAGTAGTATGTGCGGTTGAGATGAAATACGCGATAGAAGCTCACTAGGAAAGTGCAATACCTTTTTTCGTCGTGTCTCCAGAACTTCTTCTAGTGGTGGTCGTCCTGCAAACGTTGATTGAATATTTCATACTTGCATGTGAAATATTGTTCACTTTTCATTTGATAGGTGAAGAGTGTTGACAAATTTGATAAGTTATATATATATATATATATATATAGTATATAATATTTAGCCCAAAATCACCTGTAACTTGAAGACGATATTTAGCCCAAAAACCATAAATGGCATCGGCAATGCTTGCAATCTGCAAGTGATAAGATCACTCATCGTCAACAATTTGTTAAGAATAAATCTGCAATTATAGAGAAATAAAAAAGAACACAAGAATTTGCTGACTTAGTTCGTCAAGATTGATTACATCTGGAGGCACTATCAAGCCAACAGATTTACTAATTATTTTCAAAATTAATAAATACAATAAGATGTATATTTATGGCCAGAAAATTTGGCCGTAGTGCTAAAGGCCCAAAAAGAAAATCGGGGATGTGAAGCAGTCGCTCAGGCTCCATAACTCAACACAATTCACTCAAGAGATAAAGAAGCTTCAAATTGAAGCAAACCAGGCCCTCAATTATCAAAACCGAAATGAAGGTACTTACTGGTTCGTATTTAGTAATGGCGTATACCCATCCCAAACCAACCACTTCATAGAGTCTTCTGAATGCCTGCATAGATAAGTTCTATTATGCTTCTAATGCTGCTCAATGGGCAAAGTAAGATGCACAAAACTACCCAATTTTCGTCCAATCTCCAGTTTAACGAGCCTCTACAATAAGAATAGCTGGTATAATAGAGACATATATACCTCAACATCTGTAACAATGGTTCCATCTGATAGAATTGCATGAATTCGACCCATCGCCTGCATTTGAAAATGAATCTTAATAGCATTAAAGAACAATAAAACACGCTGATCAGGAACATACGTGGAATGACACAGAGCAAAGTAAACAAAAGAGTTGAGACTAAAAACTAAAGTGACCGAATCAGATTGAAATAATTTAAGGGATCATACAGTTTTGTAATCAAGGCTTTGGTTATCCTCCGGGTTATATTCATCCGAACTTATGTCCACAAATTTGATGGTTCCGTATCTTTTGTTCCTCTCCCTCAACATATCAACCTAACAAAAACTCAGAATTTTCCACTTCAGAATCATTCAATATGCATTAAATTATCATTCAAAGGTATCACAACACCATCATTCCAATCAACATTGAAGGAAAATTGTCATCCGATTACCTCTCGCATGCACAATGGGCAATCTCCATCATACAGCATCTTTATCTTCCAATTCTCCGACGATGACTCCTGATTTTCTTTCTTGGATGCCACAGGATCCACAGCTGTGCCATTTATAGCCCGAATCGAAAATTTCACTCCTGAAAATCAACAAAAAACACTCACTTAGCCAAAAAACACCGAAGTGCAAGAAGAAATACAGTATTTTCAAGAACCCTAGCACAAAAGAAAATTGAACTTCACAATTTCATGCTCAAAACTTCAATTCCCGAAGGAAAACCTCGAACCCAACAAATATTTATAACTTTCTCGAAAAATCAAGGAACGCCAGACATCAACACAACAAGAATTCGACATCACGGTTTCATACCCTAAAACTTCAATCGTATAAAGGTAAAATTCATAACCCACAAGCATAAAGCTGAAAATATTTTCTAAGAAACTCCCGAAACCAGTAACTAACCTAAATCCTACAGCTAGCATATGCATCACATGTTCATCATATTATGTATGCATAGGTACCCGATTGATAATGAGGAATAGGGGTTGATTTGCGAAGAGGGATGGAAGCAGAAACGTTATATGATGTTCGAAGATAACGATTAGCTGAAAAGAGGGAGGTGTTTGCTTGTCTTCCCACAGAGATTGCCCCTCTGAACGCCATTAAAACTGCTACTTTGCTTTGATCAATAGAAATGCTCTGTTTTCTTTCGAATAGAAAGAAAGAAATGCTCTGTTCTGTTGTAATTCAATGTTGCTTCGAACGGTTTCTCTGCTTACGTGGCAACGCCATCTTCATTCGAATGATCCGCGGGCCGGCCCATAATGCATTCGGGTCTTGTTGGCCCGTACAAGATCCGATGGACTCGGGTAGGTGCACCTGCCATCGCCTGTCGGGTAGAGTTTATTTTTGTATTCGGACCGTCCGAATTCCCAGTTGTACTACTTATGCTCTATTTTTTTCCGAGGTGTTTGCTTTTTTAAATAGGTTTAATTAGAGCATGATAAAATTTTAAGAAATTATATTAATTGTAATTTTAATTTTAAAATATTATATGTTTAAGTATTTATTTTTTAAAATTAATTCTAATTTGGATTTGGATTTAAGAAATAAATATGGTAAATTAAATTAGTAAATTTAGCTTTGAGATTAATTCTAATTTGTATTTCATGCATTACCATATTAATTTAGAGTAAAGTCTTAGTCTTGTATGCACCAGTTGCACCGTGGAATTCAAGTTCATTTTTAAAAAAATTACACAAAATACTATTAAAAAGTTACACATGTTATTATTGAAAAGGGTATTTTTAATAGTGTAACTTTTCAGTAATAATTTGTGTAACTTTTTAGTAATAAATAGTGTAACTGTTTAAAAATAGACTTGAGTTGCACGGTGTAACTGGTGCACAAGAGACTTACTCTAGGGTAAATTAAGTAAATTTAGCATTAAATAATCTAATAAAATAGGTGGGATCAAATAATCAAGTTGATGTGAAATTAATTAGGATTCTAATCCTGGTCCATAGTTTAATCTTGTGACTAAATCCTGGAAATCAAACACGATATCACTTAAAATTTAAGACTTAATCTATTCTAATATTGGAACTTAAACACCCCCTAGAGCATTTTTTTAAAATATAATAAATAGAATGTGTTAGAATAAAAATTGTGATATAATAATTGTGAGGGAAAAAATATTTTATTTTAGAAAAATACAAATTTTTATGGGATAAATCTCATAAAGAGCTTATTACAGCCAAGACGGAAATTACATATAAAGCCTACTACTGTTCATTAATCTCACCTAAGGCCATTATACTTATATTATACCCCAATATTGATACATAATTTACAGATTGCCACTGCAGTTTTTTCTCTCTCATAGCATAGCAGGCTCTCACCGTAGGTGCATCATTGCATAGCTGGACTTTTAGGGCGTAGGTGCATCATTGCTCCAGGCTGGATTAGGCATCGTTTGAATTTCAGAATTATCTCCCTTTCTCTCCCTAAATTCTCTCCCCCCTCACAGACGAAAAATCCTCACAAAACTTATCCCTACACGCACAATTACACCATCCAAAACACACACATTCAAGAGTTTTCTAGAGAGAGATGGGGTGAAGCAAACATGGCGGCAACCGTGAGCGCGTGGGCGAAACCAGGCGCCTGGGCACTGGATGCGGGGTAGAACGAGACGGAGCTCCTGCAACAGAAGAAGGAAGACGCTGTCGCCACCGAAAATCACACACACAAGGTTTCAGCCGGACACGAGCATCGCTGCAACCCGCTCAGCCGCGATCGGAAATACCTGCACACAGCCGCACCTACAGCTTTCAACACGCAGAGATGCCGTCGATTGTAACCGATCGCTGCCTCCTATCCGTTCTCGAAGTCAGCCACGACTGCACTCTTGCGCGTCTGCCATTAATTACGGCGTGATTTTCAGGTGGGCGAACAGGGGAGACGACGCGGCGGCCAGCGGTGGAGCTTCGACTTCAGCTTGGGACGGCAACGGCGAGCTTCAGGCGTGGGTTAAGAAATGGATTACCTCCGAGAATGGTGAAGGAATTGACTGCTTCTCCATTCAATGAATGTGGTCTCAAATAAGCCACGTCTTCTATCTCTTTTCCTTATGCAGTTAACTTTTCTTTCTCTTTTTTTTTTTTTACTTTTGAATACCAACAAATAGGAGTGGGTCCCAACATTTTCAAATGAAAATTTTACCCTCCCATTTTACAACTTGAGAGCACGTTGCATGATGAGCAACAACCTGTTCTTGAACCTTTGGAATGGCTTTTCTTTAATTTGGGCTTCAAAATATTTAATGGAAATTTGAGCCCAACTCCCTTTACTCTTTAGTCCAATTTTTTTGCTTTAAAAATCTGCAATTTACCTACAAAATAATAACAAATACCTTTTTCGATCATTAAGCACAATTAATTAATTTAAGGTATAAAAATGAATGGAATTCTAAGAAATTAATCAAATTAAGCACACTAAAATGAGCAATTCTCACACAAATCAGTAGTACACAATCATCATTCGAGGTACACATATATGCACTATAGTACACTATTATACTGAACGGTACACAATAATTATGTGATGTGTCGTGAACAGTGTACGATGTGGCATCAGTAGTACACAATCATCATTCGAGGTACAAATATATGCACTATAGTACACTATTATATTGAACGGTACTATAAGCCTGACACAAGTAATATATTTCATTTTATACACTTTCCTATTTCCTATATACGTGTGTTGTCATGACAACATATAATGCAGCCAACCTATGGGCCTAGTGGGAAAAGGCAATTAATGCAGCAGTGAGAGCCTAGGAAAAAAAAGGCTATAATTGCCCCTATATGTAATGTTTAAGTCATAGGTGGCCTTACCTATATTTTCTAATACTTAATTGGCCCTACATGTAATCGACCCTTTAAAAAATCATGCCAATTTTTAAGAAATAGTAGTACAATAAGTAATGGGTCGATTATATATAGGGCCACTTTAAGTATCGAAACTACACATAAGGCCACCTACGAGTGTAACATTACAAATAGGGGCATTGTAGCCTTTTTCCCCTATACTAATTGCTGTACAAAAAAGTAGTATATTACTTGTGTCAGACTCAAACTCATTGTTACTGTAGATGATGATAGCTACTTTTTGTTGATGTGACATAAAGCTATAATATTAGAAGCAAAATGATGGAAGGTTGTTGTGTACCGGTAGATCGGAATAGTAGCAAAAGCCCTAGTTGTGTACCATTGAGTATAATATGTACTATAGTACATATATGTGTACTGCGACAAATTTTCGACAGTACAATATGCGTATGTACCATTGAAATAATTAATGTACTATAGTTATTACTGTGATTTTTTTGAATTGTCGGACGAACAAATTTCCGGTCAGACTCTTTTCCGGCGAATAATATGTATACTATTGAGTTATTTATTGTACTATTTGGCCAAGAAAACCAGACAATTTGTAAAATCTGCCTAAAAAATATACATCAAAACTTATGAAAATGATAGAACATCTAACATTGCAACGCATCATCAAACTTCTGAGAAGTCCAGAAAAGAATAAAGCTACTCAAAACAGAGCATTTGGTATAATAAATTGCCAGCAGACAACAAATGAACCTGGTCCAAGCAAAATGCAAAGTACGTTGGTAATTTAACTAATTTTAACATAATTGAATGATTACCCAGCAGTCATCTTGAGTGAAGAGTCTGTCAAGTGACAAAAATCAAAATGACCTTATATTCAAATGACCAAAATAAAAGAAAACAAAACAAAAAAGAGTATAATAAAGGTATAATCGTGGTTGCCTGCTTCACAAATACGTCATTTGATTTGACCCTCGTCACATTTAGGCAACAACAGGCATGTCCTTAAGCCAAACTCTCCCCCAATTCTACCAGTGAACGCCCCACCTTCTCCATCCTCTGCAATTTCCATGGCGGAGAGGGGTTTCTTAGATCCACAACTGAATCGTCGCTTGAAGCCCACGCCTCCAGTCGTTGCTCTCTGCAACCGCTACTCCTCTCAACCACTTACTGATCAAAGCCTAGGCCGTAGCCGTCCCGTCCGCCCACTTCCGCCGACCGCCGTCCCATCCGCCCACGTTGGTATCGTCCGCCCACTTTCACCGGTTGCCGTCTCCGCCCTGCACATCCTTTCACAGCCGAAGGAGAGAGAGAAGATAATTGAAAGAGAGGGGTTCTGAGAGCCTCTCACCTACGAAGAGAGAGAGTGCTTTGAGAGAGAGAGAAAAGTTGGAGAAGTTGTATGTCAGTCAGGGTCATAATGGGAGATGAGATGGATACAGCTGTATGTCAGGCAATAATGAAAGATATTAATGAATAATAGTAGGCTTTAGATGTGATTTGGTGTCTAAAAGGAGGTCTAGGATGTAATAATCTCATAAATAATTGACAACTTATTAGAATTTTATTTAAATTTAATTTGATAAATTAGCTAGAATATTCTGTCCATCACCAAGGAAAGCACACACATAATTAATACGAAAATTTAGTGATTAGTATTTTTAATAATGAAGAAAACTTGTTGGTCAAAAAAAAAAAAAATTAAGGTAAACTTTAGTGACTAAAACTGATATTAACATTTTCTCCCTGCTAATAATAATAAATTTATTTCTCAATCATTTTTCCCAATTCCAACTCTGTTCCAGACTTTCTTCTCCGTTCGAGCAAAAGAGAGAAAAATGGCGTTTTTACTCAATAAAACAGCTCTTTCCGTGCTTCGTTCCAATTCCCATGTATGTAAATGTGTTATACTCCGATTTATCTCTAGTTTTTTTATTTAATTATTGTGTTATACTGCGGAAAAAAGCTGTGAAAATTGATGGGATCATATGTGAATCGTTAAGCAGAAAGATGGGGATTCGTTGACGCTTTCAAGGCGTGGATTTCATGTGGAACCAGGGCCGCGGGAGAAGGCGGTGAGTGTTATCGTTGCTATTTAATTTATTTTGTCAATGAATTAGATGAATAATGGGATCTGAATGAACATATTTGTTCTGATTTTGCGTGAGTGTTAAATTGTTTTAGAGGGTTTGGGTGTTGAGATTGGGTACAAATATGGAGACAGGCAGTAGATTAGGGATATTTGTTCTCTTTGATTTTATGTGATATAAGATGTTATATATATATATATATATATTATTGAGATGAAAAATCAGAAGACTTAGAAGTAATTTGGCATGATAGATTGTTTCTTATATATCTTATGTGCCTACGGAATCATGAAGAACGTGTTTTGGTTATAATAGTTGGATTTTCATCAAAGTTGAGATTGGAATTAAGAATTGAAAGGCAGCTCATTTAAGTTTGAATAATAACATCAGTTTTGGATGTAAGAAGTCAAGCTTAATCTTTTTCCTTGTTTTATTGGCTAGTTCCCATTGTTTCGTATGATGCTGAATATCACTGTCATGTTCTCGAAGTGTCATTTCTTCGAAGCTTGCTTTCACAATTTTCAAAATCAATTTGGATTAAGACTGAAACTATACCTCTTTCAATAAATAGAAAAGAGAAATGGCTGTAAACGATTAAATTAATTAACAATAATCAGCCTTCTGGGCTGCTGTTGAGGTTTTAGGGTGGTAATGGACTCTGTGAACTTCTAATGCTGCAGATATATTCTCAATCTGATCCTCCAAGCTAAGGGACTGAATATTTACTTTTTGCAATCCAAAATTGTTATTTACTTTTCTCATTATAGTTGGTCAGTAGCTCCTTCTTGGCTACAGTAAGCAACTAAGCATATGTAATGATTACTTCTCTTATTTGCTTTTTTTTTTTCCTTTTCCTTTTTCCGTGGAACCTATATTCAATATTTTACTGCCTCAGGGATTCTGTCAACTGTGGATTTTCAATTCCATACTTGAGTTATATAATTATACATATATATATATATATATCATCTTTCTCATTCTTTACAATGCATATGCATAAGAGTTTGGACACTGTTATGTTGCTTGTTTTGTCAAATGTAGGGGGTTGAAACATCATTTTGAAATTGTGGCACCCTGAAATTTGTTATCCAATGAGCTGCCGTTTTACATATGACTTTACATTTCTTTTCAATTTTTCGTCTTTTTCTTTTGCATCACAATTAAGACAATGTCATTGTTTTTAAGCTCTTGGCTCCGGACCCTTTACTAAAGCGCTTCAAATCGCCTAAAGAAAGCGTGCGGCGTATCAAAATGTTTGGAGATGTTCTTACAATTGCCATTGTAGCTGGTATGCAACCTTCTAGAACACTTCAAGTTTTACTATGTTGTCAGGCTTTTTTTTGCTTCATTGGATATTAGTGTTGTCTTTTAGTATGCTTGGAACAGTTGCAAAATATAAACCATGTGTTGTTCATAGGAGTTTTCTGTAAGAATCTATATACATAAAAATATTTTGATAGAATTAGAATCCTGGTAATCTGTCATATTCGCGTAGACCGTATTTGGACAGAATTATTAACTTCTAATTAGCAAAAGATTGCTAATATTGTCTTTAAGTATACATTATTTAAAAAAATAAAAAAAAACTCTGATGGACATTGCAATAGTACTTTCTTCTATAGAAACTGGAGATAAACTGTCGAAGCCCTTGGCTCTTGTAAAAAAATCATTGCCTAGAAATAAAAATATGTCGCATGAGTATATCTCTGTGATGATTACTTAGGAGTGGTGAATTTGCCCTGTAATTTCTTAAATTAGACCCCTTGATATATCGTCATGTAAGTATTAGATACACATTTCTATGCTTATGTGTTAATGTTAAGAAATGACCACTATCCACCTCAGAACAGTCAATTCATTATATATAACCATTTACCAAACAAATAAGAGAGCAGCAAATGAGCATTGAATATTGCTTGCATCTCTACTCTTTAGGCTAAGGCTAGTCTGTTCCACAATATGAAAAAGGAATAATAAGCTGATTTTGGTTGCAAATATAATATTGAAAATCATATTCTCAAGGAAATTATCAGCCAGGGTATTTCGTTTGTCCTTTGTTGAATGTCTCTGCAGTAAAAAATGATGTGCATCTCTCTACTGATTAAACCCTCATCCATTGCATCCTATATGCAAAAGCTTCAATCATATAGTTTTTTTGACTTTCTGTCATCACTGAGTCGGTTTATGTTATGCACTCTTTCACGTTCTTACACTCTGTATTTGTTGTTGTTTGTGCTCAACCAGGATGCTGCTACGAGATCTATGTTAGAGCCAGTAAAAAGGCAAAAGAGAGTGCATAGTTTTGGCAATTTACATTAATATTTACTGTTTCAACTCACTTGATGATATTTAATAATCTAATGGTTGCTGTAACCTTTTGATTGATAGTATTTCAGTTTGTGAAATCTATATGGCAAGCGCTTATCAATTTGTCTCTCACAAATGTTACTCCCTCCGATTCATAATGTTTGTCGCATTTGTGTTTAAATCTTATTTCAAAATATCTGTTGCTTTTACATATTTTTCTCAATTTCTCCTAAGTAAGAGGGGCAGACATTTTGAATTGGAGGTAGTATATTCTTGTTGCTCATCAACCTTAATTTATTTATTTTGTTTTAGTTGCTTAATATATGTTCATAGAGACACTCAATCGTGAGATCTGTCTTATGTTGGATGAATTCATCATTATTTGAAATTTGTTCCGAAGTACAAATGTTTGCAAGATAATAGACACATAGCAATTCTTGCCAGTTGCGACTCGTAATATTAGTACATTAACAAATTCTTGCATGAATGGTATAATACGATATTTTAGTAGGTTTTGTGTAAATATAGTTCATAATAAGCTTATTATGAAATTGTTTTAAAGTATCAAATATTTGGTCAAATATATCAAAATATTCATCAGGTGTATCAGAAGTCGGGGTCAAGAAAATCTATACAATTATAACATAATATTATTGACTCTAATTTTTTATACATTTGATAAGATTTTTGATACTTCTGATTAAATGTTTGATACTTTAAAACTGGTCCATAATAAGCTTATTTTCATACAAAACTTTATCATGATATTTTTATCCAATTTATTTTACGTCTGACTCATGCGACTGTGATAAAATTTTATCATGCATTGTCACAACAGGTATATAAGATACACAATTGCTTATCTATCGCATCTATTGAAACAAAACCAGCACTTAATGCTATCATATGAGTTCCACTTCCCACCAAACTGAATGGAACAAAAAGTTGAAGAAAATTTGAAAAAACAAACAATATGAGTTCAGCTTTTATTCCCACATTCCCAAAAGTCCAAGACAACCATCCCCATATTAACCCATCCCACCAAGTCGTCTATGATATTTCACCTAATTTCGCAACTCTGGTTTCATAATCTGTCTGCTTTTTCTTCAGAGACATGGCAGCTTATGCAGCTCTGGTTTCACTTTTTAATAATCTCGAGCAGATCAAGAATCATCCTTGTTTTTTCGCTTCTTTCGACAAGCACCAAATCGAATCTCTTGGCGCAAAGATTGATTTCTTGTTAGATTTTGTGGAGAGTTGTAACTATAGTAAACGAACGGTTGAAGCAGAGGAATTGGAGAGCCAAATTGCAGCCGCAGCTCACGAGGCCGAAGATGTCATCGAGTCCCACATCGTGGATCAGATTCTTCCTGCAGATTCCGCTGGAATAATCTCGGACGTCCAATTGCGTCGTAGATGCTTGTTCGGTTTGCAGAAAGTAGTGCTAGACCTGGATTCTATCAAGAATGAGGTTCTCATGGCTAAAGAAGACAGGGGATTCAGTGATCAGAATCCCACATGTCCCATGACTGCTGTTAAATCAACACAGAGTAGTATGGTGGGTTTTGATGATGAGTTGATGCAACTTAAGGATGTGCTCATTGGGCAAGAGTCGAGTCGAGAGATCGTCTCGATTATTGGCATGGGTGGTACGGGTAAGACTACTCTAGCTAAAAATGTTTATCAAGATTCTGTCATTATGCATCACTTTGACTTGCGTGCTTGGGCTACCATATCTCAAGAGTGCAATGTGAGAGAGATTCTTTTGCAGCTTCTTTCGTTCGAAGGAAAATTCAACGAGGAAACTGCATATGAATTCAATGAGGAAACTGCATATGACTTGGGAGAAAGATTATATAGAAGTTTATCGGGTAGACGATATTTGATCATATTAGATGACATGTGGGGCGTCGAGGTTTGGGATAACATAAAGTTTTTCTTTGCGGAGAATAACAATGGAAGTCGGATAGTTCTAACGACTAGGTTGTCAAAAGTAGCAACTCATTTGCAGTCCTCTTGCATTAGGATTAGCTTTTTAGATGAGCATGATAGTTGGATTTTATTTTGTCAAAAAGTATTTGGAGAAGAAGACTTTGAAGAAGAAAACTTCCCTCCTAAGCTAGTGGCAATTGGAAAGAAGATTGTTGAACAATGCAAAGGGCTTCCGTTGTCCATTGTCGTGATTGGGGGGCTTCTTCGAAAGGCATCTAGGACAGAAAAATACTGGCATAGTGTTGCAAAAGACATAAATTTTATTCTCAGTTCAGAAGAGAATGGGCATTGCTTGGATGCATTATACTTGAGTTATAGTCACTTGCCTGCTCATCTGAAGCCATGTTTTCTTTACATGGGAACTTATCCGGAGGACTCCAAGATTGTCGTCTCCGAAATTGTAAACCTGTGGGTCGCGGAGGGATTTCTGAAACCAAATGGTGTACAAATGTTAGAAGAGATTGCAGAGGATTACTTAGAAGATCTTGTTGACAGAAACCTCGTATTGGTTGATGCACTTCGTGTAAATGGAAAAATCAAATCTTGTCGCATCCATGACCTTTTAAGAGAGCTATGCTTGAGGGTAGCCAATAAAGAGAAGTTCTTTTGTGTGGTGAGGCCACCTATCATAGAGAGGGAGCGCCGCCTCGTGTTCCACTCGAGTTCAATTTCCAACCAAGTCTTCACAGACTCGCCACTTACCCGTTCTTTGATACTCAATGCGGTTGAGGTATTGGATAAGTGTAGATTATTGAGAGTTTTGAATAAAACTTTCCATTGTTCTTTAGAAGCTCAGTTTTCGAACATTAACCTGCGCTACTTCGCTTACCTGCCCTATCGGGCTGTGGACTGGTTGAAGCTTCCTTCTTCAATATACCTGATATGGAATCTGCAAACGTTGATTGTTGGAAGTGGCAATCAGGTCATTGTTGCACCATTGGAGATTTGGAAGATGCCACAACTTAGACATCTAAAGTGCTCTAAGATCATGCTTCCTGATCCTCCTTCGGGTGACAAAGATGATGACTCTGCTGTTTTGGGAAACCTCCAGACACTTAGAGTAGCAGTAAACTTGAAGTTGAGTGTGGAGGTCTGTAGGAGAATTCCCAACATCAAGAAATTGCGTATTGCATTTGATGATCTCCTGGAGGGATACGACAATTGCCTGTTTGACAATCTCCGAAATCTTGGCCGCTTGCATAAGCTTGGATCCCTACGCGTATGGTGCTCCTGGACAACGCTAATGTCGATTAATGTGCTGAAGAACGCGCTTCCTGTTTCACTAAAGAAGTTGTCTTTAAGTGGTTGCACTCTTCGTTGGAAAGATTTGTCGTTGGTGATTGGTTCGTTGCCCTGCCTGGAGGTTCTCAGGCTTAAGGACCTTTTCTGTGATGCATGGAAGTGGCATTGTGTTGAGGGGGGATTTCGTTGCTTGAAGTTCTTGCAAGTTAAATCTTGTGCTCTGGAGTCTTGGACTCTGGAGAGCTACTCGTGTTTTCCCGCCCTGGAGAAGCTCGTCCTCGAGGACTTGTGGAACTTGAACGAGATCACACCTGATATCGGGGAAATACCAACGCTCCGACTTGTTCGTGTGGTGTGCTGCACATTTGCGGCGGCAATTTCAGCGATGAAAATACAGAGAGAGGTTCGGGAGAGTTATGGGAATGATGGCCTTCAAATTATAGTTGTAATGCTTCCTGAGAAGGTTGTGTGGTTCAGGGAGAGAGTTAAAGCTGAGGGATTGTCAATGCATGATACTCTCTTCGTCTGATTTCGGCTGCGTTTACTTTGATGGTTAAGATAGTATAGATAATACTAAGGGTGTTAAAATAAATCAAGATAATGTGTGTACTGTTTACTTTTATTGTCAAGACTAATTTATAATGAAAAAAGAAGAGAGAGAATTGAAACAGGGTAGAAGAGAGAAATTGTGGAGGGTTAACAAGGTTTAACCGACCCAAGAACTCCGATTTATTTCGAGTAAATAACAAGGATTTATCCCAGAAAAATAAATAAACAAAGTAAACAGTAAATAAGGGTGTGTTATTTTCAAAGTAAGTATAGCCTAAATTTATATACTTTTTTTTTCGTCCGCCCACAAAAATATGCACTTTTCTTTTATGAAAATTATTACTTTTATTATCACTCACACGATCAATTATTTTATTCACAAGTGACCCCACAATACACTCACAATATATTTATTTTATTTTATTTTTTTTAAAATTCGTGTAGACACAATGGTAAATTTTTTGTGAACGAAGGAAGTATTATTTATTACCAAGCAACATTATAAAAGCCTACCAAACAACATTATAAAAATTGTACTAAATCTTTTAACACCTACCAAACAATAACAAATAAATAATATCATTTATTAATAGTACCAAATAATAATATTATTGAAATCAGTACTAATACCCCAACCTATATTATTAAAATAGGTCACGTTTTCTTTCTTCTATTTATATCCAATGTCATGATGAGTTGTCAAATCCCTTTAATATGACCTACTAATTAATTTCTTAAAAATAGTAATTAATTAATGTGACCTACTAATTAATTTCTTAAAAAATAGTATTGATTAAATAATATATGGTTTCTTGTTTTATATGAAAAAGATTAGCAAACCATGTGCAAAAGTGAACAACTATTCCTCCATCATTAATAATGAGATATAGTTCAATCACATTAAATATCTTCGTTTTTTGTGCCGAAAAAGAGGAAAAAAAATTGAGGTGAACATTTTTATGGTTACACAATTTATAGCATGCAATTAATATATACATTATGCGTTGGATATGTTTATACAATTTAGAGTCAATATAATCACATAGTATACTGGAGCATATAGGTAAAATAATATACAATGTATTTGAATTGTTCAATTAAATATAAATGAAATATGTATAGGATAATATAATTGAAATGTGGAGATAATATAATATTAATTTAATTGGAAAAATGAAATGAAATTTCCACCCTAATATTACTGAGAGGTGTTATTAATATAACTAAAATATAACAAGTGCATGAATTTAAGATTCATCTATCTATATATATATATATATATATATATATATATGAGACTTAGGTGAACATCTAACCAAAAAAAAAAAATTTATCTTTCGTCACCTGAGTTCCAAGTTCTTATATATCTTGCTTCCAGTATTGGTTATTATCTTAACCAATCTCCAACACAACATACATGAGTAATTAATACTTACAAATTTTACATTCTCCATAATTTCAACGAAAATATATAATGCATGTCTATTCGATACATTCACTAGTATGAAATATTATAAACAAACATAATTGCAGCACAAATTTGAATTAAATTTGCTTGCTGTCATAATCAACTTAAACTTTCAGCCTTGTCACATTTGAAAAATGTAAATTTTTAAATATTACACCAAATCTAATATGAATTTATTAAAATTAATTTAACAATGAGAGAACTTTACTACATTTACATTTCCCAGTCCGGTACGTTACATTTTTTAAGGGATTCACGATCACAACTATATGATCCATTATTACGCATACAATTACAAAAATAACTATCGTAGCACAGTTTATCAGCGGTGCACCATTTAGGACACATTTCAGCAGTACAAAGTGGAAGATCAGATATTTCATCCTTCTTTTTCCAGCATAATTCGTGAATACACTTGTCGACACAAGTGTTGACAAAATCATCCAATTTAGTACCATGAAATGCAGACAGAGCACCTTTGTCTTCTCCATCTATCCCCCATGTCATAAGAATTACGATCAAACCTACCTTCACACAAAAGCCAGTGTTGTGTTTTTCATTTTTGGTGCTTTCTTATATATTCAAACAATATTGATTATAATTACAAGCACATGTTTATAAAATGGTCAATATATATATATATATATATATATATGAATTCATAATATTTTTTTGGATATGCTCCAAATAAATGGCATTAATTATATTAAAGTTTTTATAACTTCCAAATGAATTTTCTATTGAATTTTCGTAACACCCCACTAATTTCCTTGCGTGTGTTAATTTAATTTTGTGCATGGTTACGTGTTTCGATTTTTGTTCACATTTCTTTATGTTTAATAATGCTAACATTTATCATACCAATTAGTTATCCTAGCTCACTTTCCTAGTTTCACTTGTTGGGAGAAAACATATATATGGTTTATTAATTATGTAATAAAATATTTGGAGTAATATGTTAAATGCATGGATTGACCTAATTCATTAGCTCAACCTCGTATTTGGAAAGAGAAAAAAATATTTTAAATTTTAACTATGATTGGGACGAGGGTGAACACACCCTCTTCATATATCGCCTCAAATTTTTATTTATGCATATTTTCATATTATATATATATATCCTCTACATGTATTCACTAGCAAAACATGATAATCATTAGTTCATCAAGCAAATAATCAAGAGGGAATTGAAAAACACAGTTTTGTTAATGTAGTGTCATGGTAACGATTATATGTATATGATCAGTTTTCCTACATCTCAATTTCATAATATTTTCATGATTTATCCTACTTTTTCAAAAATATTATTTGCCTGATGAATTATATAATGACTATTATGCTTTGCTACTGAATACATGTAGGTATTAATTCATGTATAGGATATATATATATATATATAATATGAAAATAATCAGGTGAGCTAGCCCACTTGGTCACCGGGCTCCTCACTTGAGTGAGTGACCCGAGTTCAATTTCCTCTTGATTATTATTATATCAAATATGTTAAATGATATAATAATTAGTGTGGCCGATTGAATCTAATAATCACCAAAGATTTTACTGGAATAGTTTAATTGATTCATTAATCTTAATACAACTGCAAATGAGTTGATTTTGCTAAATATATACACCTAAATTAGCCTTTTGCTGCTTCCTACTTCTTTTAGACAATTGAGAAATTTTAGGTGAGGATAACATTTTAATTTTGTTACGAAGAATAATAGAAGATTGACTTTTAATTAAATTATTTATGTATTCTAATTCTTATAAAATAATAAGCCCAATAATCATAATATTTACTTTTTTTTTGCGATTTTATATATAAGTAACTGGTATAAGAAAATCTAACGACAAAATTGGGATATAAGGGAAAACCCATGTTGACAAGTAGGAATGCAAATTATATTGAAAATTGCTTTTAGTTGTTATTATTATAAATTTATGCATATTATTATTAGAAATTTAGTTTAGTTTAATGATTTTCCTTTTATAAATCATTGAGTTGACTTCATCTACCGACAGAAGAATCACATGCTATATATCTATAATAAAGATTAGTTTTGTATGCATCAATTACACGTTGCAACTCAAGTTAATTTTTTTTTTTAAAAGTTACAAAAAATACTACTGAAAAGTTACACATGTTATTAATGTATATCTTCATAGTGTAACTTTTCAGTAATAATTTGTACAACTTTTCACCATATATATATATATATATATATATATATATATTGTCACGTCTAACATATTATTATTATTTATTTACTTTCACATGCACACAACATATATATTTGACTCTGTATATATTAATGGTGGCCTAACCTTGGTGCTTTAATTATGGAGTAGCTTTCATCGATCTGATAACTCTTCCATATTTCTCATTCGAAACGTTGATTCCTTTTTCCTAATTCTGGAACATATATACACCCAATTAAACTTACTAAATTCGTTGAACTAATGAGAAAAAATGACATTTTGAATATTTTATATTTATGTTTAAAAATAATAATAAAAAATATTGAGATCTAAAATTACAGATTTAGTATATATATAATACTAGTAGTAATCTTTCAGTTGAGGACCTAGCAAACGAGCCAAAGTAGTTTGAGGAAGTTTTGGAGAGACAATGAATGTTATATTTTAGTTATATTAATAACACGTCTCAGTAATATTAGGGTGGAAATTTCATTTCAGTTTTCCAATTAAATTAATATTATATTATCTCCACATTTCAATTATATTATCCTATACATATTTCATTTAGGATTAGTCTTGTATGCACCAGTTACACGGTGAAATTCAAGTTCATTTTTAAAAAGTTAAACAGTTTATTACTGAAAAGTTAAACTATGAAAAATACACTTTTCAATAATAAACTGTTTAACTTTTCAGTTATAAACTGTTCAACTTTTTTTAAAATGAACTAGAATTGCACCGTGTAACTGGTGCACAAGAGACTTACTCTTTCATTTATATTTAATTGAACATTTCAAATACATTAAGTTGTATATTATTTTACCTATATGCTCCAGTATACTGTGTGATTATATTGACTCTAAATTGTATAAACATATCCAGCGCATAATGTATATTAATTGCATGCTATAAATTGTGTAACCATAAAAAAGTTCACCTCAATTTTTTTTCCTTTTTTTCGGCACGAAAAACGAAGATATTTAATGTGATTGAACTATATCTCATTATTAATGATGGAGGAATTGTTGTTCACTTTTGCACATGGCTTGCCAATCTTTTTCATATAAAATAAGAAACCATATATTATTCAATACTATTTTTTAAGAAATTAACTAGTAGGTCACATTAATTAATTACTCCTGCAATTCTCAATATTAAATTTCAATTCATGTTTCTTTTTAAAATATAATACTAGTCTTGTAAATTTATAACTTGATAATATCAAAATATTTTTAAAATTATACAATTAAATAATATCAAAAAGTGTTCATGTTTGGGGGAGAAATTGGGTTTATTGGATGTATCAGCCCTATTGAGAACATGTGACGATACTAATTCATACATAAATTAGACATAAAAATTAATTAGAACTAATCTATAGAATCAACAACAATCATGAAATTTAATTAAAAATAATTAAATTAAAACATAAACTCAAAATTCACAATCATCTCAACATCTAAAATTACTAAGAGTACTAACTCATGAATTTACAATTCTAAATCTTGTAAAATAAAGAGAAATAAATTAATAAATTATTAATTAAAATACAAAAAAACATCTTGGGTTGAATTCTCTTAAATCCTTAAATTCCAAAAATAGTCTCCTCTAATGGGTAGAAATTTATATAGACTCTTAAAATCCTACACAATATAATTTTTTTTTTTCTCTCAAATTCCGTAAAACCAAAAAATCGCCAGCTGCGCCTCATATTTTCTCCGCCCGAATGCGCTTAATGTGTTTTTTTTTTTTTTTGAAGCTGCTGCCTTGATCTGATTTTTGGCCCAGGTTATATGCTCCACATCTGTTAGAAGTACACACAACTTATATTTTTATTAGTTTATATCATATATGAAATGATATAAATACCCTTTTCACCAAAACCCAGAAAAAAAAAAAATACACCCACCTTTTTATTATTGGAAGAAACTTCCGAGAAGTACAATTTTCTTTTAAAAAAATAGAAGAAAATGATTTTTAAAAAAAATCAAAAGATTTAAATGGTGACTTTTTTTCATAGAATAAAATATTTTCTGGGAAAGAGAAAAAAGAAAGTAGCAAAACGAAACATAAATAATTTGTTTGAATGGTGATGATTTCTCAGAAAATTTGAAAGGAAAAGGAAAAAGAAGTAGTCAATGATAAAACAAAAATTCAAACTATCTTTAACAAATAATCCAGCCAATTTATTTTTGATAATATATTTTGAAAAAATATAAAATTTTCTGGATAGAAAAATAAAAAAAGAAGACATAAATCATAAAAATAAATTGAACAATTTTTATGTAACATTCCTCGAAAATTTTAGAGAGAAAATGCTTAAAAAGTTATACAAACTTTGGGCTGCTGCCCTCAATTTTATAATGGCTGTTTTTTGGGCCGAATTTTGTTGAATAAAAATTAGTCCGATTTTAGGAGTATGAGTTTCCAACCTTAGTTCAAGGACATAGTAGTCCGATTTATTGAATAAAAACTACTCATCGATTAAATTTCCACCTTTGTTCCTCATAATATATCAAATAAATAAATATTAGTCCCCAATATTTATTTGGCCGTGCTTAACGGCACTAATTCCACATTCAAAGGCTCATCTCATGGAAGACTAGGTCTTCTATTTAATTTTCAAGGCTTAAGTTCACTCTAATACCTTATTCATAACTCTGATACTTAAACCTATAACCTTATATATTTTTAGTCCTTAAATTGATACTCCAAATCAATTAAATTAATTTGAATTAAATCATTGTTGGAAAATCAAAGTACCCTTAATTTGAATCAACACCTAAATTAATCCTATAAGCCACATAATCTACTTAGAAAGGAAATCCTAACAATCAACCTCAAATGACACTTAACCCTCAATATACTAAATCCTAATTTTTCTCAATTTAATTCCTACATTAAACACTTAGTAAATGGTCCAATTAACACTTGCCATGACCCAAATCCTATATTAACACTTAATTGGACTTTTCTCAATTTCAGTCCTCTAATTTTTATATCACTTAAACTATAGCTCAAATAAATTTCCGAACGTCAATTTTAATTCCCAAATACTCAATTCATTTTTTTTTCTTAACTTAAACAAGCATACAATTTTAACTTAAAATCTCAAACGGCGACTTATAAACTAACTTAAATATATTTAAACGGGGTATTACAGGTTCAACCAAGAAGAATGACTAAGAAACAATTAGTAGCTTGTATAAAAGTGATTAAAAAATTTATATTTGAACTACACATTACGCACTATATATTTAGTTGCTCGTATAAAAGTTCAATCACCACTTGCTACCATAAAATAAAATGTAGCTAAGGCTAATGAAAGCAATATAATTAAGGTCTTAGAACTCTAATCTACATGGATGGTGACTTGACATGAAACGACTTTTTGCAGGATGTTAAATGATATAATAATTAGTGTGGCCGATTGAATCTAATAATCATCAAAGATTTTAGTGGAATAGTTTGATTGATTCTTGGATTCAAAGAGAAAAGGTTATGGTGAAGTAATATCCACCCTTTATTTGTGTATAAGGCTTTTATTTATATATTTGTATGTTGATGAGATGTCACTGGTATAACTAATATGAGCTAATTATGTGTAACACTTATGTCACATTAATCTTAATACAACTGCAAATATGTTGATTTTGCTAAATATATACACCTAAATGAGCCTTTTGGCTGCTTCCTAGTTCCTTTTAGACAATTGAGAAATTTTGGTGTAATACTGCAGGTGCTGGCCTATTAACAATGAGGATAACATTTTAATTTTGTTACGAAGAATAATAGAAGATTGACTTTTAATTAAATTATTTATGTATTCTAATTCTTATAAAATAATAAGCCCAATAATCCTAATATTTACTTCTTCTTTTTTTGCGATTTTATAAGGGATATAAGAAAATCTAACGACAAAATTGGGATATAAGGGAAAACCCATGTTGACACGTAGGAATGCAAATTGTATTGAAAATAGCTTTTAGTCCACTAAGTTATTCTATTTTTAGTTTTGATTTTGATGAATTATTTACTTATTTTAGCTCTGATTTTGTTGATTGTATGAATTAATTAAAATGTCTCGTAACATTCCATTTAATTTGACTTAGCTATTAACTAGACTTGGCTCTATTTACTTTAGGGTTGCTTACTTTCTTGATTGTATTATTTCTAAAATTGAAAAGGAAGTATCTCTGATGCCCTACCTTTTGGAAAATTAATTAATTAATTTTTGCTGATCAAATAAAGACTAGCTATTATAAATCAGTGACTTATAATATTTTACATCCATACTTTTTTATTTGTACGTCTCAACTTCAAAATCTACTTTTTACACATCTAAAAAGAAAATATTTAACACTCATAAAAATTAATAAAATATATTTTTTATTTATTATTTAATTTTACATTCACACTTCTTTTTTCTCGGTTCATGTTTCATTTCTAAGTATAAAAATTGTTTTGGGATAGGGGAATTACATGTCAATTCAAAAATTGTACATAGTTTTAACAACTATTTTCAAAATCATGCGCCTTTTTTTTTTAATCAGAGTTGAAATTTTATAAAATACAAAAAAAAAAAAAAAAATTCATATCAAATCATTTTCACCACATACATTATACATATTCATAAGGAACAACAAATAAAATTAATTAGGAACGAATATATGATTTCATTCTTGAGCTGATAATTTTTTATTTTTTTTCTGATTTTTTGTAAAAACGTTCATAATCGGTATTATAAACTCAAAGATATGTTATTTTATTATAGATAAGTATACTTACTAAATTCGTTGAACTAATGAGAAAACTGGCATTTTGAAAATTTTATATTTATGTTTAAAAATAATAATAAAATATATTGAGATCTAAAATTAGAGATTTAATACTCCCTCCGTCCCGTAGGAATTTGCACCCTACGGGATGGCACATTTTTTAAGAAAAAATAGTTTTATATATAAAGTAGTGGTATATGGGTAAATATGTGTAAAGGTCTGTGAGTGTGCACGTAAATCAATGCTTCCTCTTTTAGTAGTGTGCAAATTTGTGTGGGACGTCCAAATAAGAAAAGTGTGCAAATTCCTATGGGACTGAGGGAGTATATAATACTAGTAGTAACTGTTTTCTTTCAGTTGAGGACTTAGCATATGAACCAAAGTAGTATGAGGAAGTTTTGGAGAGACAATGAATTTATGAGGAGTCAATTCTATTTAATGTGATTACAAAATAAAATATATCTTTATATATATTTTTTAATCAAATTTTTTTATAACAAAGTCGATTGTGCTTAAATTTGAAGATGATTTTTTTTTTTGTGGTCTCAATCAATCACGTATAATTTGAGAGTTTTCTTAATTAATTAAAAAAAATCTAAGCTTCATCCCTTCTATATATTAGTTCCCTATAGGCTACAGATGGCTTAATACACAATTTAAAAATATTAATTCGACTCTCTCTCTCTCTCTCTCAATCAGATGTGACATCCAAATTCGACTCTGCATGTATTAATTGTGGCCTAGCCTAACTGTGGTG
The DNA here is from genome assembly GCA_026898435.1 of Prunella vulgaris. Lineage (NCBI taxonomy): Eukaryota > Viridiplantae > Streptophyta > Magnoliopsida > Lamiales > Lamiaceae > Prunella > Prunella vulgaris. The sequence continues at coordinate 252,328 of JAPKLY010000550.1, forward strand.
CTTTAATTATGGAGCAGAGCCTCGTCACTCTTCCATCTCTCTCTCTCCTCTCCCCTAAGTAAATTATCAATAAAATCTAACGACAAAATTGGGTATAATTAACAAGCAGGGAAAACCCATGTTGACACGTAGGAATGCAAATTATATTGAAAATAGCTTTTAGTCCACTAAATTATTCTATTTTTAGTTTTGATTTTGATGAATTATTTACTTATTTGAGCTCTGATTTTGTTGATTGTATGAATTAAAGTTTATTTTTACACATCTAAAAAAAAAAATTATACACCCATAAAAGTTAATAAAATATTTTTTTATTTATTATTTAATTTTACATTCACACTTCTTTTTCTCGGTTAATTTCTCATCTGAAAATTGTTTGGGACAGAGGGAATACATATAAATTCAAAAATTGTATTCCCTCCGTCCATGAAAATTGGACTACTCTTGATGTGCACGGTTATTAAGAAAAATAGATGTTGATGTGTAAAAATGAGTGTATTAGTATAAAAAAATATTTAATTATTAAAAAAGTACTTGATGTGATGTGTAAAAGTGAGTATATGTGTATAAAAGATGAAAATAATGATTGTAAGTTTTCCATTTTAAGTAAGTAGACCATTTATTGTGGACGACTATTTAAGGCAACGTTGACCATTTATCGTGGACGGAGGGAGTACATAGTTTTAACAACTTTTTTTCAAAATCATGCCGTATTTTTCAAAAAATATATATTTTGTCACGACTAACATATTATTACTCCCTCCGTCCCAAAACTACTTTCACACTTTCCTTATTTGGACGTCCCAACTCTTCTTTCACACACCAAAAAAAGAAATTTTTCTCTCTCACAAAAGTCAACAAAATACACTTTTTCTTATTTTATTATTTAACTTTACACTAATATATTTACTTTTCATTGGTTCGCGTGCCCGGAACTATGAAAGTAGTTCCGGGACGGAGGTAGTATTATTTATTTATTTCACATGCACACAACTCTGCATATATTAATGGTGGCCTAGCCTTGGTGCTTTAATTATGGAGTAGCTTTCATCGATCTGATAACTCTTCCATATTTCTCATTCGAAACTTTGATTCCTTTTTCCTAATTCTGGAACATATATACACCCAATTAATCTTTCTTCCCTCTTCTTTTCTCTCTTTCTCTCTCTCTCCCTCTCCACTATAAATAAAACCTAGCTAATACTCAACTTCACATGCACACAAACATACTCTCAACTCTGAAGTTCAATTCAATCTCTCGGTACTCTCACTAATCTTCATCTATATATGATCTCCATATATATTTTGTATTACGAATATACATATATATATATATATATATATATGTGTGTGTTTATTATTATTATTAACATGGTTTTGTTTTCTGTTTACATGTGAAGAAGATCAACAATGGAAAAGTGCTCCATGGCCAACAAATTTGCTTTTGCAATGACGTTAATCGTCCTTATGACTGCAGCTCTTGCTCAAGATCAGACAGATCCATGCAGCCCTAATTCTGTACTCATGGTCAACATGACTTTACTAAATGATTCTTGTGCTGGTACGTACCTAGCTAATTAATTATATATATATATATATATATATTTTGTTAAAATATAAATATAATTTTCTATATATATATATACATATACATCAAATTAATGTTACATATCTGAACATGATGCAGTTTGCTTGGATGGCTCACGGGGTGGGTAATTCATGGACAACGGATTTGGAGATGGGGCCACCAATTTAATAATGTATCTTGAGGTAATTTTCTCTTCTTCTTCTTTTTTTTAAATAATTAATTTTTATTTCTGTTGTGTTTATAATTATTATATTTTTAATTAATTAATAGGGCGGAGGATGGTGCGATACTGAACAAGATTGTGTTGAAAGATCAAAGACGACTATAAATGATGGTGCGTTCGGTATTGGGAGCAACATCAACCGAACATCAATGGCTTTTAAAACCATACTTAGCCCGCATCCATCAGTGAATCCAGGTAATTAATTAATTAATGAATTTCTTAATTTTAATTTGATACTTACGACGTAGTACAAATCATATATATATATATATATATATATATAATAGAAAGACTACTGCAAGATTTTATGCATGCATGCCGCATATACGTACGTAGCTATAATTAAATCTTCTTAATTTAATATATATGTAGTTGTCGATCTTCCCTTAAAAAGAAAATTAGTCACAATATATATTTAATTAGTATTTTATAAATTCAGATTTTCACAATTGGAATCGAGTTTTTCTGTCCTACTGCGATGGAGCTTCTTTTTTGGCCAATGTCCAAGCAACAGTAAGTATAAGTTCATTTACTTTTATAATATCTTCGTAAGATATATGGATATATATATTAATTATTAATTAATTATTTAGTATAGAAAACATTAAATTAATTATCAATTTCCTTTTTTGTAATAGAAATCCAATCTCTACCTCCGCGGGGGGAGGATTTTTAAGGCTGCGGTGGAAGAAATTACAAAAAATAGAATGATGATGAATGTCACCAATGTACGTAAGACTTACGACTACAATTAATTAATTAATTAATTTTTAGTGTCAAATTATAATATAAATAAATTCACTAATTTCGTTTAATTTGTGAACAAATATATATATGCCGCGCGCAGGCTATACTGATGGGTGAATCCGCGGGGGGATTAGCGGCATTACTCAATTGTGACAGTTTCCGATCGTTACTACCAAATGCCCCTACAGTCAAGTGTGTCGCTGATTCCGGTTTCTTTATCAATATGTAAGACGTACAGTACTACTTTAAATTTAATATATATCCCCTATCATCTATTTCTGAATCCCGCATATTCTACTTGGCTTCATACAACACTTTCTACACATCTTTCTAATTTTCTCATAAAATTATATTTTTTAAAATAAAATATAAATAACTGTTGTCGGTTATCCATCCTTTTTTTAATTCACTAACTTCTCCCTCTATTTTATCCCTTTATATTTTTTAAAATACTAACCACCATTCATAGATCTCGGTAAATTCCACCCATTACACATTTAAATTAAAAAAATTAAATTTCAAATTAATTTAAAATAAATTTCAAATTAGCATATAGTTTTTTCTACCCGCATATCTGCGGGGTTATGTACTAGTATATATATATATATATATCAATCATCATTGTATATATAACAAATTAATATATATATATATATATATATATAATTAAGTTTTGGAACTAATTATAATATATTTAATTTATGTTGTTTGAAAATATATAGGGATAGCGCAGCAACAAGAAGGATCATTCGAACAAATGCATTTCATGTAAGATATATATATTAATAAAAAAAAGTACGTACGTATATATATTTAAAAAAATTGTGAAATCTGAATATATAATATAAATATTTTTCAGGAATTAGCCAGTGTTTTACCTACCTCATGCACGGCAAGAATGAATTCGAGTTTTGTAAGTGGGAATATTGCATCTATTATATATTATATATAATTAATTCAATTTTCTTGTGATATAATATATATTGGTATTAGTTAATTGACTATTACCTAATAATTAGTATACATGTTGATCAAAATTAAATAAATTCCAGTGCCTGTTTCCGGAGAATTTTATTGGAGATATACAGACGCCAGTTTTCATATTAAATTCAGCTTTTGACGCATTCCAGGTAACTACTACTGTATATATATATATAAATATGTCAAATTAATTTACATATATATATATAAACTCAATATATTTTATTTTGCATATATATTTTTCAGATCCAACAGTTGGATACTCCTCCTGGCGAGGAGGTGTCACGCTGGCAGACTTGTACCTCTTCTCTCCCGAATTGCACGGCTAATGAAATACAAATTTTTAAGGGTACGGTACTATATATTATTGAGTTTAATTAATTTCTTAGAATTATATATAATCTCCCTTCATTTAATTTGTCACATGCATCTAATTTAAGTTAGTCAATTTCAGATTTTCGGACTGCATTGCTGAAGAAACTGAACATCACCGGCGTTTGTGATAATCCATCGTCTCCGTCTCCGTCGCCGTCGTCAAGAGGAATGTTCATCAGTACCTGCTACGTACATGACTTCTTTAACAAAGGCAACACCTACTGGTCAGATATCACCATTGACAATAAGGTGATCAATTTAATTAATTCAGGAAATTTTTTTAATTAATTATGTTGCAAAATTAATTTTGAATATGTGCGTGCTGCAGACAATTGCAAATGCTGTTGGAGATTGGTTCTTCAATAGGAATGATCAAGTTCGGTTGGTAAACGAGACTGACACTCCAGTTCTTTGTGGCTAGCTTTTTCTCAGTGACACTCCATGCATTAAATAGTATTACCTACGTAGCATATATATATATATATATTTGAATTTCGTACTGAATTAATGGTGTGTAATGACTTATTTAAGTAGCTACGTACTCTTTGGGCCTTCCTGCAGTACTGTTTTCAGCTTTATAATATAGTAGTGTGTTTTATTAATCCAGATATATTTATTAAGTTCATGCTTTTCTATCTAAGTTTTATCGTGTCTTTATATTATTTAGTTTTAATTAAATAAGTTACAGCTGAAACTATTTGACCACAAATTTTAAAATTCATAAGTATATGCATGCATATAGTGACCTCCTTATAATTAATTATTAATCTATTCTATAGATTTTAATAAAAAAAAATTTAAAAATAAAGCTGAGTTTTGTGAATGTAGTGTCATGGTAACGATTATATGTATATGATCAGTTTTGCTACATCTCAATTTCATAATATTTCATGATTTATCCTACTTTTTCAAAAATATCTTGATGAATATTATTGGCCTGATGAATTAATGACTATCATGCTTTGCTTAGTGAATACATGTAGCCTGTAGGTATTAATTCATGTATATAGGAGATATATATATATATATATATATAATATGAAAATATGCGTAAATAAGAATTTGGGGCGATATGAAGAGGGTGTGTGTTCACCCTCGTCCCGATCCTAGTTAAAATTTAAAATATTTCTTTCTCTTTCCAAATAAGAGGTTGAACCTAATGAATTAGGTCAATCCATGCATTTAACATTTTACTCCAAATATTTTATTACATAATTAATAAACCATATATATGTTTTCTCCCAACAAGTGAAACTAGGAAAGTGAGCTAGCTAGGATAACTAATTGGTGTGATAAATGTTAGCATTATTAAACATAAAGAAATGTGAACAAAAATCGAAACACGTAACCATGCACAAAATTAAATTAACACACGGTGTTACGAAAATTCAATATAAAATTCATTTGGAAGTTATAAAAACTTTAATATAATTAATGCCATTTAATTTGGAGCATATCCAAAAAAATATTATGAATTCATAAATATATATATATATATATGTACAGTGACCTTTTTATAAACATGCGCTTGTAATTATAATCAATATTGTTTAAATATATAAGAAAGCACCAAAAATGAAAAACACAAAACTGGCTTTTGTGAAGGTAAGTTTGATCGTAATTCTTATGACATGGGGGATAGATGGAGAAGACGAAGGTGCTCTATCTGCATTTCATGGTACTAAATTGGATGATTTTGTCAACACTTGTATCGACAAGTGTATTCACGAATTATGTTGGAAAAAGAAGGATGAAATATCTGATCTTGCACTTTGTACTGCTGAAACGTGTCCTAAATGGTGCACCGATGATAAGTTGTGTTACGATAGTAATTTTTGTAATTGTATGCGTAATAATGGATCCTATAGTTGTGATCGTGAATCCCTTAAAAAGTGCAACGTGCGGGACTGGAAAATGTAAATGTAGTAAGTTCTCTCATTGTTAAATTAATTTTAACAAATTCATATTAGATTTGGTGTAATATTTAAAAATTTACATTTTCAAATGTGACAAGGCTGAAAGTTTAAGTTGAATATGAAAGCAAGCAAATTTAATTCAAATATATAAATGTGCTGCAATTCTATTTGTTTATAATATTTCATTTCATTTTCCAATTAAATTAATATTATATTATCTCCACATTTCAATTATATTATCGTATACATATTTCATTTATATTTAATTGAACATTTCAAACACATTAAGTTGTATATTATATATTTTACCTATATGCTCAAGTATACTGTGTGATTATATTGACTCTCTAAATTGTATAAATATATCCAACGCATAATGTATATTAATTGCATGCTATAAATTGTGTAACCATAAAAAAGTTCACCTCAATTTTTCTTCCTCTTTTTTCGGCACAAAAAACGAAGATATTTAATGTGATTGAACTATATCTTACTCTATATATAAAGCATGAATAAAAGCAGGCGGCCAGTTTTCAGCCGGTAGCCAGTTATCGATGACAGATGTCAAGCGTAAATAAGACCGTCTTCTCCGCGTGTTATTTTCTTCTTAGTCTGATCTCATTTTTTTCTTTCTTTCGCCGGTCTTCATTCTCCCTGCATTCCCATATTTGTTTTGTTTCCATCTCTGTTTTTGGTTTCTTCATCCTCCAGCCCATCAAATACATTCGTCAATACATTGATTCTCATCGAGTACACCTCCTCTATGCGTTGCTCTCTCTCCCCATCTTTATATGCATGTACACAAAATTTACTTACTTATTTGTTTAATTATTTTTTCCGTAAACCATGTGAATTGGGGTTTGCTTTTTTAATCTCTTACTTTCTAATTTGCTAGTGTAATTTTTCTAACCCTAATTCTTCTTTTTAATTTGATTCTCACTTTTCTGCCACAGTTTGTTCATTGTCAATTTCGGGTCCATTGTATATGTCGAAACTGTCAATTGCTCTTTCGTAGGCGATTGTGTTCCAGGTACAACATAAAATAACGATTATAAATTGTTTTGCTTATTTATTTGCTTTGGATGATTTTGCTTTTATACAGTGTTTTATAATTTCTATCTTTAGTACTATTTGAAAATTACAAATATTAGTATTTTGAGATGTTGTTAAGAGTATTTAACCTTTAGTTAGATATCACCTTTGGTTAGAGGGATTTGTATTTTAAATGGTGAAGAAGGGATGTTCTATGGAGCATGCCAACCACATGTTTGATAAAATGCCTCACTTAAGGGAGTAAGTTAAAAATTTTGGTTGTCTTTTTGCAATGACATAAGTTGGTTGCTGGAGAGAAAAATAATAGTGATGCATATGTCCCCAAAATATTCTGCTTCCATTATTTGTACAACATCCTTAGGTGGCATAAAACTTGGACTTTTTAGTATAGATAGAAATTTATTAAATAAAAATGGATTTAGTTAATCTCAGTTACCTGTGTATTACTTTCCCAAAATTGAAAATTGGAAATGAGATATCATGAAAATTGAAAAATATTTCTCCTTCGGTTTCATATTAGTCTTCAATGTTCTTTTCTTGGAGAAGTGAACTATATTCCAAACTTGTAGATACAATAACATATAGTCATTTAATTTAGCTGAAATTAGATGCATATCTTGTTTGCTAGATTTGCATGTTTTTTTATGGAATTACATAATGATGAAGTTTAGTATGGTGATGTTGAGACTGCATCTACATCAAGAGATTCATTGGATGGTAGAAGTATACTGACGCATATCCTTTTAGGTCTATCTTCAGCATAATAGCATGTGCATCGTTTGCTCTTTTCCTGTCTGATCTATTCATCTATGCTTCTCATGTTATTTTTATTAAACATAGTATTTTAATTGATGAATTTTGCTTTTCTACTGTTTAAATTTCAGATACCTTCTTCCGATTCATGTAAGCGAGAATTATTTACGCATATCATACTCTGTTCTTACAGATTTGAATATAAAGTTTCAATCCCATCAAAGCAAGTAGTAATACTTATGAATTCACTTCTTGATGATTCTTACATTTTTCTTCATTCATTGTTGAATATTTTCATCATTTCTTCCTTTTAATAAAACTTTTGGCAATATATGATATCCCTGATTGATTACTTTTTCATTTAGGATTAATGAATCTCAGCAGCTATTTCACAGATGTGTAGTTTCTTCTTTTGCTAAAAATGCAAAAAAAAAAAAAAAAAAAAAAACCAATCCTGTATTCAATAGCTATTGAATGACTTTGTCTTTCTAGGAGAATGAACGAAATGTGGAATTCAAAATAAGATGAGCGTGAGCAGCGTATAGTCTTGCTACTGGCCGAGGATACTAAGGGGATGCTCTTAGGTCATTTTGTAACTAAACTTAAACTTCACCATCTGGAATTGAATATCATGTTTATCTATACACGATATTGTTAAATTTTTCTATACTTCTCTTGTAGATTTTGATAGTATAAAATAATTAGAAATATAAACACACATAAATCTGGGTGAACACCTCAAGAATTGAGGTGCTCCATACCTAGTCTTATTATTAATGATGGAGGAATTGTTGTTCACTTTTGCACATGGTTCGCCAATCTTTTTCATATAAAACAAGAAACCATATTCAATACTATTTTTTAAGAAATTAATTAGTAGGTCACATTAATTAATTACTCCTGCAATTCTCAATATTAATTTTCAATACATGTTTCTTTTTAAAATATAATACTAGTCTTGTAAATTTATAAATTGATAATATCAAAATATTTTTAAATTTATACAATTAAATAATATCAAAATGTGTTCATGTTTGGGGGGAGAAATTGGGTTTATTGGGTGTCAACTCTATCGAGAACATGTGATGATAACTTATATGCCTAATTTTGAATTTCTAGTGCAACTTTAGGCTAAAAAGTTATTTTTCCATTTCTGCGGTAACTCCAAATGTTTAAATTATTAAAATATTATTTAATAGTTTGTTATATTATTTAGAGGTGGTTGGTTATGGTATACTGAATATTTTGAAATATCTTGTATACTATATCTGTAATTTTTGGTCGACAATCGATGAGGTGTTTCGCCGGAGCGCGTGAAAGTTTGTTACACTGACTTCTATGCTTTTAATTATCTTTTTATATTTTTTAGTTTTCCAATCATGCATATATATCACATACATATATATAAAAAATAATAATATTTTTTATTTAAAAGTATTTTATGGATGTAGAAGGAAAAAAACGTTTTACATGTTTGTAGCGTTCAATATCAGATTAATAAAATACTTCTAAAATCTTACTAAATTCTGAAAAATCTTAATATTGGGAGGTCTGAATTTCTAAAATTCATGCATGCACGTCAGTATAACCAATTTTCACAGTTCCTGACAAGACACATCATTAGTTGCCAATCAGAGGTGAAAAATATGTATCGAATTGAATCTTCTTAAAAAATTAGATTTTATTTAATAATGATAGTAGTAACCTAGGGTTAAATTGAAGATGAGGAAAGTTTGTTGCATATATATAGAATTAACCTAAAACTTTATTAGTTACAATTAATTAATGTCCGTTTGAAACATTTTGTCAAAAAATTATAGTTAAATTCATAAATAATATATATAGGTCACCTCATTATAAATATTTATGTTATAGGTTTGTGTGGTAAATAAGTGATAATTTTGTTAGAATAATACCGAAAATAGAAAACATAAAGCTGGGTTCTGTGATGATACGTGTGATAATAGATGGAAAAGAATCTCTCTCTCTCCCTGCGTAACGACTTGTTTAAAAAAAAAACCGTGTATTGATGAATGCAAAGCAAAAGATGCAATCTATCTTAGGGTGTGTTTTCTAATTTATGCAATATTGATGACCACCTTAATGACCTCATTTCATAATATACGAAGTTAGTGATTACCTTACAAAACCGTCGTTAATTTTAGCGATTGGCGACCGTTTTGTCGGCCACAAAAATTAACCCCGCGCGCAGTTATTTTTATACTTCTTTCGTTCATTATATTTTTTCCATTTTCATCTGTTTCTTTATTGATTTGGTCAAATTTTTTATAGCAAAACAAACACTCTCTTTTGCTACTTCCCCACAAGTGCACAGTGGAACCAAATAATATCGAACCACGAGATTTAAGAGTACGATCGGGCCCTAATGCTATGTGTTGACATGTTATTGTAGTTGCGAGACGGGGGAACAAGACGAGGAAATAAAACTAAAAGCACTAAATAAAGCAATTAAATGAAGTACTTCATCCGTCCCATAGGAACTTGCACACTTTCCTTATATGGATGTCCCACACAAATTTGCATACTACTAAAAAAAATTGATTTTGTGCATATTCACAAACATATACACATATTTACCCATATGCCACTACTTTATATATAAAATACATTTTACTTAAAAAAATGTACCGTCCCGTAGGGTGCAAATTCCTACGAGATGGAGGGAGTATAAAAGGGGCACCCGACTAAGTAGGGTCAATGAGAGAGGCACGTAACTTTAGGTAATGATCATATTACATAAGTCAATCAAATGAATTAATTAAATTAAAATTCTAGTTAATTTTTCAATTGTGTGAAATGACTAATTACTCAAGGCTAACAATAAGCACAATAGAGTAAAACACTCTGAAGAACAACCCTTCTCCTTCAGGTGATATATCTCGCATTGAGGTGTTCCCAAACACGATACTAAAGTGTCATCCAAATTCTTCACTTTTCGCTGTCTAAATATGAACTAAAGTGTCTAATGAAGGAGGTTCTACTACCAATTACCTTTTCTCGTATGCATATATTATTTAGTTCATCATCATGCAATTATTTAGCTCACTCAACCTTATTAATATTGCAAGCATAAATTCATACATAAATTAGACATGAAAATTAATTAGTGCACAATAAAAACCATCAATAGAATCAACAACAATCATGAAATTTAACTAGAAATAATTAAATTAAAACATAAGCTCAAAATTCACAATTATCTCAACATCTAAAATTACTAAGAGTACTAACTCATCAATTTACAACTCAAAATCTTGCAAAGTAAAGAAAAATAAATTAATGAACTATTAATTAAAATATAAAAATTAAAAAAGATATAATTTTAGAAGACATCTTGGAATTGAATTTTCTTAAATTCTTAAATTTCTAAAATACTCGACACTCCACCTAATAGTTAGAAATTTATACAGACTCTTAAAAAATGTATCATTCCGTAGAATACCCACGTCGCCGTAATCGTCGCCAATTGTCACATCCGTCGCTGAAACCACCGTCCGCAATCGGAAACCAGACTAGTAACCACAAGAAACCGATCTGGTAATTGAGAAGTTAATGAGTTGGGCCTAATTTATTTTATTGAAGTCCAAATCTGTTATTAAGCCCAAGGTCCATTTTAATGAAGCTTTGCGTGAGATTATAAGGGGCCGTAGGTTTTATTCTGAGGGGGATTCAAGCACGCAGTAGATAATGGGGTTTTGGATTCTCTCTCGTATGCAGGGAATTAGGGATTAGTTGGTTTTTTAATTTTCATATTGGCAGAAGTATTAGAATTAGGGATTTAAATTCTTGTTTTTTTGGATTTGATTGATTTGAATTATTCCTTTGGATTTTTGTAATGTGGATTATTATTGTTTGATTTCCGTTCTTAATTAGGTTATATGCAATTTCTTGTTTCAATTAGTTTTAGTAACATTCGTCTCATTTTTATAAATTTATGTTATATTCAATGATGCATGTTATTTCAATTATATCCATATTTAATTTATTAATGATATTATTGTTATTATTATTTTTATCTCAATTGGTCCCGTTCACTCATTAGTTATGAGTTAAGCTCTTTTTGTTTTGGGTGGAATTTGCCCGAAGCAACTCCCGTTTTAGTTTAGGTTATTATTTTCGTATTCTTGATTAAGAGTGTATCTCCTGTGTATTAGTGTGCATGGCATGCACCATTAATTAGATTTTAATTTCAAATTCAGGAAACCCAGCGAGCGGGAGAGATGAAGATCCGTGCGATGATGATGGAGCACTAGCAGTTATCAAATTAGAATTATTTATGTGAGATATATAATCAATGCGAATACCAATTAAGATTATCTTCTTAGAAGGAGAAATATTAATAGGGTTTTCATCCATTTAAAGTTTATTTAATTTAATAATGTATAATAAATAAATAATATATGAAATACAGAAAGAACTAAAATTACTAAGAGTACTAACTCATCAATTTACAATCCTAAACCTTGTAAAATAAAGAGAAATAAATTAATAAACTATTAATTAAAATACAAAAAAAAAAAAAAAAAAAACCTTGATGACATCTTGGGGTTGAATTCTCTTAAATCCTTAAATTCCAAAAATAGTCTCCTCTAATGGGTAGAAATTTATATAGACTCTTAAAATCCTACACAATATAATTTTTTTTTTCTCTCAAATTCCGTAAAACCAAAAAATCGCCAGCTGC
>JAPKLY010000551.1:6158-43110 GCA_026898435.1 Prunella vulgaris
GGCCATCTCAGCAGAGTAAGCCCAAGCGAAATAGACCTCAGCCCTGGGTTACATTCAATGTAACCAAAGTAGGCAAGCCTTCACCTGCTAAAGTATATGAGTCATTCAGAGGCTCAAGCCAAAACTATCCTTTTGAGCAGCCCACCTACAAACCTGCTGTTATCACTCATCGCCCCAGAAGAGATCCTCTGAGGGAGATGATCTTTGTGGACAAGTATGGTAGAAGGTTGAGATCTCCTAAACCTCATAAGGATGATCTTTACCTGTGGATCCAGAAAGTGGAAACTAACCAATCAGGACCCAAAGAAAGGGTACCTAAAGCCTGAGTTTTAATTTCAGGCAAACTCTAGCCCGATAGAGAGAGGAGAAGCCAAGGGCCATGTCTGGTACATTGATAGCGGATGCTCAAAACACATGACTTTTGAGAAGCATCTCCTCCAGGACTTCGTGATGCTTGATTGGCCTAGAGTTGTGTTTGGTGACAATAATTTTGGAGTCACCAGAGGTGTTGGCACCCTGCTGATCAAAGGAACAAGAGTTGAAGAAGTCTACTATGTAGAAGAGCTTATGCACAATCTTCTATCTGTATCCCAATTCTGTGATAAGGGGTATTCAGTAAGATTCTCTAAGAACTCTTGCCTTGTTATTAATGATTTAAATGAGCAGGTGTTACTAACTGGCCTCAGAAGAGGTAATATGTATCTTGCAGATTTTGCAAGTTGTCCAGCTGACTCATGTTTGGTTGCTAAAAGCACATTAGAAGTCAGCTGGCTCTGGCACAAGAGATTAGGTCATCTGAACTTCAAGACTCTCAACAAGGTTGCAAGGAAGGGTCTAGTCAGAGGACTACCAAATCAGGTGTTTGCATCTGAGCAGAAGTGTGATGCCTGTCAGAAAGGAAAGCAGACTAAAGCCTCATTCAAGGATTTGCATAGTACTTCAACAACAAAAGCTCTCCAGCTGCTTCATATGGACTTGTTTGGACCAGTCTCACCTCTTAGCTTCAGTGGAAGGAAGTACACACTGGTGATTGTTGATGATTATACAAGATTCACTTGGGTAGTGTTCTTGTTGAAGAAGAATGAGACTATGGTCAAGATGCTTGAGTTGTTCAAGAGGATTCAGAAGGAGCTGGACCTCAGCATAGTCAGAATCAGAAGTGATAAAGGTACTGAGTTTCTTAACTCTGTTATTTCTGACTACTGCAGGGATAATGGTATTCAGCATGAGACATCAACTGCCAGAACACCTCAGCAGAATGGGTTAGCTGAGAGGAGGAACATAACCCTCAAGGAGGCAGCAAGGACCATGTTAGCTGAATATCAGACCCCTCAAAGATTTTGGGCAGAAGCCATCAACACTACTTGCTTCATCCAAAATAGGTGTCTACCAGTCAAGAGACATGGCAAGACTCCTTATGAGATGTACAAAGGTAAAATCCTAACCTTTCCTCTGTCCATATTTTTGGGTGTAGGTGTTTCATCCATGACAATGGAAAGACTAAGTTAAAGACTTTTGATGCTAAGGTTGCTGAAGGAATATTCTTAGGATATTCTAGAAGTAGCAAAGCCTATAGAGTCTTTAATAAGGTTTCTCATTGTGTGGAGGAGACAACCCATGTTGTATTTGATGAATTTTTTCATGAGTACAACAAAGAAAAGCTAGCAGACGAGATGGATCAGCTGAATCTGTCAGATAAGCCAGATCTGATTAAGGTTGTGGTACCTAGGATAGAATCAGATGATGAGCCCAAGTCAGCTGATAAGCCTTCATCAGCACCAGATGATGACACATTGACTCCGGACACTAACCAAGGGGGAATATCAGACAAGACCCAAGAGGAGCAGACCATGGCACCTCAGAGGGGTAAGAAGAAGTTGTCTGATTTCCCACCTGAGCAAATTTTGGGAGATCCAAGTGTAGGTGTTCAGACCAGAAGAAAGCTAAACTCGGGTTCTCAGTTCAGCTGTTATGTGTCTCTGATAGAACCCAAGAATATTCATGAAGCTCTTGAAGATCCAAACTGGATTGTAGCTATGCGAGAGGAACTTAACCAGTTTGCAAGACAAGAAGTCTGGACTCTAGTGGAGAGGCCCAAACATCAGAAGGTCATAGGCACTAAATGGGTCTTCAAGAACAAGAAGGATGAAAATGATGTTGTGTTGATAAACAAGGCAAGGCTAGTAGCCCAGGGCTATTCACAAACAGAGGGGATTGACTATGATGAGACATTTGCTCCTGTGGCAAGACTAGAAGCCATCAGACTGTTTCTGGCCTATGCTGTTTTCAAAGGGTTCAAAGTATATCAGATGGATGTCAAATCAGCTTTTCTGAATAGAATCCTGGCAGAAGAGGTATATGTGGAACAGCCACCAGGATTTGAGATTGGAAACAAGGTCTATAGGTTGCAAAAGGCTTTATATGGACTAAAGCAGGCACCTAGAGCTTGGTATGATACTCTATCACAGTTCCTGCTGGATAGTGGATTCAGCAACGGAAAGATAGACAAGACTTTGTTCAGAAAGGAAGATGGAGATGATATTCTCTTCGTGCAAGTCTATGAACATGATATCATCTTCGGCTCCCCCAATAAGCAGATGTGTAATAAGTTCAGCAAACTGATGACAAGCAAGTTTGAGATGTCCATGATGGGGGAGATGACTTATTTCCTTGGACTTCAGGTGAAGCAGTTGTCCAATGGTACCTTCATAAGCCAAGCTAAGTATGTCAAGAACTTGATAGAAAAGTTTGGAGTCAGTAGCAGCAGAGAGGCTAAGATTCCAATGATGGCAAACTTTAGCATGGATCCAGATGAGGCTGGTGAGAAAGTGGATCAAACACATTACAGAGGACTCATTGGTTCTCTGCTGTATCTCACTGCCAGCAGACCTGATATCAGCTTTGCTGTATGAGTATGTGCAAGATTCCAGGCAAATCCTAAGAAATCTCATCTGGAGGCAGCAAACAAGATTGTAAAGTATTTGAAGGGTACTTACAATCTAAGTCTCTGGTATCCAGCAGATGACAATTTTCAGCTAAGTGGATATTCAGATTCTGACTATGGAGGGTGCAAGATTGATAGGAAGTCAACTTCAGGCACATGTCAGTTTCTAGGAAGTAAGTTTATATCTTGGTTCTCCAAGAAGCAAACCTCAGTAGCTACTTCCACAACAGAGGCAGAGTACATGGCTGCTGGTAGTTGCTGCTCTCAGTTGCTCTGGATCAGACAACAGCTGAGGGACTACCATGTGATCACAAAAGAGATACCCATCTTTTGTGATAGCACAAGTGCAATAGCCATTACTCAGAATCCAGTTCTCCATACCAGATGTAAGCATGTGGACATTAGACATCATTTTCTTAGAGATCATGCTGAAAAGGGAGACATCAGGATGGAGAAGATCCATACAGAGAAGCAGAGAGCAGATGTACTTACCAAGCCTTTAGCAGAGGTATGATTCAGAGAATTAGTAGTAGAGTTAGGAATGATAGATGGAGGAGCAGTTCTTTAGAAAGGAGAAAAAGGTTTTCTAGGTGGTCAGCTGATGACCAGCTGAGGCGTAGTCTGCTGAAGTAATCAGCTAACCTTTACATCAGCTGATCTGGTATGTCTTCTTATTCTTTCTTGTCCTATTCCTATCTTGTTATTTCTAACTTGATTCAGGTATAAGTCATGAGAGTCAGACAAGACCACTTCACCTCAGCTGATCCATGTCAGCTGACATTAAAGACCATGATAAGCAGAAAAGATTTTAAAGAGGATACTTCTTATCAGTTGATGTTGCCACTCGATAAGTATACTCCTTTTGTGTTTTTAATATTTATTTAAAAAATAAAATCTTTTTCAAAATTACTGATAAATCCCTAATTTCTAAAATTAATTTTAGAAAATTGGCAATCAAATCTTTTCTCTTACGAAAATTTGGGGATTTATTACATTTTTCAAAATAAAGTGTCAGTGGTAATTAATTTCTCACCGCCCATATTACATCACTAAAGTTTTTCATCATTACCTTTTTACCAAAAGGCGGAATTTTTGGCGGCCAAAACCCTTTCGAAAACCTGACACTTACGCATCACCCCCAAAATTATCAAAGGTCACTTAATCTGGACCTTTGATTTGTGTGATGCAAAATACAAATATACGATCGAAATTGATCAGTTTTAATTTTGGAAAAACTGCTCATCTTTCCCGATTTGTATAAATAACCTCTTTCTCTCCTCTAAAAACTTTTTCGCTCTATTACTCTCTTATCTACCCTTTCTTGATTTTGCTTTTCTGTAAATTGCTTTGTGCTCTTAACTCTTGTGTTGAAGTTACGGATAACGAAGCCATGAAGAAGATGCTCGAAAAAATGTATGCTGAGATGTGTGTAGACTTTGAGACTACACGGATTCCAAAAATTAGGGAGATTCTGGATATTCTTCAATCTCGAAATCTGCGTGTAATTTGTCTCAATGACTCCTCCACACAACAAGACCCTGAACTACTACGCCTTTCACTTCCTGCTTAAGGTACATTTCAGCGCTAACTCCGTTGGATCTCTTGTGGATGGTGTCCCAATAGTGTTGTCCAAAGAGGGTGCTGCTGAGATCTTTGGGCTTTCCTCCACCGGTGTTCTTCCCCACACCTACAAGGAATCTGAACACTTGATCACATTCCAGATGATGGCAAGAAGCACCCAGAGAAACAAGACCTCAAAGTTGAAGAAGTATATGCTTAGAAGAAGATATAGGTTTTTTATGGATGTGGTGAACAAGGTCGTTCTTGCTGAGCAGGGAAGTTTGGATGCTTTGACCAAACTTCGCCTATGAGTGGCTCGTACCATTCTTGATGGAGTTCTCGCAGATTGGGTGAGTCTGCTGTGGTTTCGCTTGGAGCAGGAGTCCAAGAGATGTGTTGCAGAGGTTTTGAACGGTCAGCAGATGTACAGTTTGAAGTCCAAATGCTCAATGGCCACCAAGATTACCATACTCTTGAGACGTCTGATGCCAGAGCACAAATGGGATAAGGAGTGGATTTTGGATTACAACCATCCAAAGTTCCTTAGGGGAAGCAATCTGGATGTTATTGGAGATGCTGATTCAGATTCGGCAGCTGATCCAGCAGCTGTTGCTCCAGGGCCTTCTGCTGGTACTGGTAGGAAGCAGAAGAGGAAGGCTTCAAAGCCTGCTGGAGGGAGCAAGAAGAAGAAGTCCAAGAGGGAAACCACTCCAGTTCAAAGGAAATTGTCCTTTGATGAAGATGATAATGTGGATGATACTGCTCCTTTGAGTAGTTTGAAGAAGAAGTCTTCAGCTGTGAAAGCTACTATGCTGGTTGATGAGTCCTCTGATGCAGAAGAGGAACAAGCAGAGGAAGAATCAGCTGAGGCACCTGGTTCAGGGGAAGAGTCTGCTTCTGACTCTGATGGAGGAGAAGAGGAGTCAGATGAGGAGGAATCAACAGAGCCATCAGTTGCTGAGACAGAGGTTGTTCATTCCTCTAAAGAGGTACCATCAGAAGACACACCTATTGCCGCCTCACTAATCAGGTCAGCACAACCCACTCCCTCATCTGATCCCCCCACAAACATATTCTTACTCCCCATCACACCATGAATCTCCAAAATCCCAAACCTCTACACACTCCGCACCCCCAGCTGACCCCTCACCATCACAACTCCCAGCTGGCAATGAACCAGAGGAGTTAGCTGCCTCTGGTGAGCCTTCAACTGATCCCCAACCATCTTAAAATGAACCCATTAACCTTGAAACCCCCAACTCCCCCACAGAAATGGCCCAGCAAGCTCGTTTATCTCACCTTCGTTCAAAAGGGCCTCTTGAACAAGGGATGATCATCACTGCCCTAGCCCATCTTGCCCTATATATCACAGAACTCAACCCTTATCCAGCTTACCAAGACCTGCTGGCTGATGGTCTAGCCTGGGCTCAGGCGAGAGAGGGCCCCATTACATTTCTTCTAGAATTAGTGAAGGAAATGGGTGAAGATACCTTCACTGAGTGGGAAGAGATTCTGATGGATGCCTTGGAGGTTAAGGCACCATCTCAGCTGACCACACCCGAAGGTCTTCGGAAGGTCGCACGTGCTCTGTTGCTTAAGGATGGGGTTGCGCTGGATTGCCCGGAAACAGCGGAGTCAGAATTTATTCCTCCAGCAGGAGACTACGAAATCAACCCGGCTGATCAGGTGACTCCTGATATTCTTGACAAATTAAAAAATTATTTTGATGATCATATCAGGGAAGTCAAAACCACTCTATTGGCTGCCAAGTCTGCTTCCCCCTCGCTGATTGAACAGCATGTCCACCAAGTGTTGCTGGACCACCAGAACAAGCTACGAGATGCTCTTGAGGACAGCTTGTATGTCACTAGGAAGGAGCTTTTCCACACTCGGTAAAGGTTCAAAGATACTGCCAAGACATTCCTCGATGATACTTCTGCCTCTCTCTCTGCTGAATCTGATAGGATCAGGCTGATGATTGAAAATCTGGAAAGACAAGTTGCCGAGTGCAAAGATGGTCAGGAGGACCTTAAAGCTACTGTTGATAAGCTTCCCACCTCTCAACCCTCTTCATCTGCTATTGATGATATCAAAAAGGGGGAAGAGAAGAATTCAGCTAATATCGCTGATCTTCAAGCTGAGACTGCCCCCTTTAAAGCCGAGATGGAATCCTTGAAGGCTCTACTAATGGAAAACAGTGGAGTACTGTCAGTCAGGATTCAGAATGTAGAAGAGTATGTCAATGCCCAAAATCAGGCACAGCAGAGGGCTCAGGTGATAAGAGTTCGGAGGATGACTGAGGCTCTGCAAAGACAAGAGGTGGTAGCTGAGGAAAGAGAGAAGAAGAAGTGTGTCATGAACGCTGAGCTTGATGAGAAGCTTGCTAAAGAACTGCAACTTGCTGAGAAAGAGACTCTAGAAGAGAGGAACAAGAGGCATGAGAGGGAGATGAATGATGAGCTGGAGAGACGCTATCAGAGGAAACTGAAGAAACAAGGGAAGATGATTTCTCAGGGTAGCAAAGCAAAGGCTGGAAAGTATGTACGTGACCCAAATGAACCTTTGGTTGATGGACCAATTGACTGGTTTTGCAATCAGTTGCCTACCGAGCTCGTGGATCTCTGGAAGGCGATAAAAGCAAGGCTTATGATTCACTTCTATGTTCTCAAAGGAGAAGATACCAGAGGAGAAAGGGAGAAGAACTCAGAATTTAGGGATTGACTAAAGGAGACGTTTCTAATCTTCTTTAAGGCAATAACTGAAGCTATGCTCAAAGTGGATGTTCAGTCGGAGTTACCTGAGATAGAATATTTTCCTACACCAACTGATGATAGTGGGAAGATAGACTGGATAGAGATCGGGAAGATATGGTTGCAGATGGTAACTCTGTTATTTCCAACCCTTTCAGACAACTCTCTGGTAGCTCTAAAGGAGATAGAGAAGAGGTTCCTCGACTGGATGCAAGTGCCAATTGACAGCAGAAGACCTCTTGTGTAATAGTCAAGCTAAGTCAGCTGAGGGTAGGTCTCTGATCTGATTGTAATTCCTTATTTTGATTAATGAAGTCTTTACTATTCCAGACAACTTCTTGTTGTCAGCTGCATTTATTTTTCTGTCTAATGGATCTTAACTAAAGATCTTCTTTTCTGTCCTGATGATCTTGATTTAATATGCTTATCTGTTGAGATCAGCTGAGTTGGTTTTGATATCATCAAAAAGGGGGAATTTGTTAGGATATTCTTGTTAAATGTTTTGATGATATAATAAACCAATCAGCTTGTAATCGGACCAGCTGAACATGTTAGTCAGCTGATGAGTAGTTAGGATTAGATAGGTTCTAGTGAGGGGGAACCAACCTTACTGCCTAGAAGATCCGAAGCTATCATAGAGAAGAAGACTTAGCCAAGTTTAAAAGACAGAAGACTTGAGCAGCTGACACTGGAATATCAAGAGGAGAATATCAGAAGAGGCAGATCAGTTGATATCAGAAGATCAGCTGAGCACGTCGTAGACAAGACAAGGACCAAGGATCAAGAGTGTTGGGACAATCTGAGTATTTTGATTAGATCCCAAAACCCCTGATGAATTTGCCTAAGTACAGTTGTTCAGGTTTCTCTAGTTCAGGATAGTCAGGTTAGGAATTCAGTTTCGGGGGAACGTGCTGAAGACTGAAGAATATTGGAGTCGACCCAATTTACTGAAGTCTTATGTGCAATCCATCCTGAAGAAGTCAGAGTCAGTCTTGCTGAAGATTGCCTGAACTAAACCTGAAGAACGAAGCCTGATGATCGGTCCTGAAGACAATCCTGAAGTGCCATTGGCTGATGCTTCTACTGAGTACACTAAGCATACTCAGGACAGAACTTAGTCAGTGAAGAGTAAGTGTAACCTATCTGGCTGTGCTGAATGCACATAAGACCTGACTTAGGCCTTGGTTCAGTTTACCTGAATCATGTAAGTCCATAGCAGAAAGGTTACACATACTCGGCTGAATAACCTATCAGGCTGTACTGAATGCACATAACACCTGACTTAGGCATTGGTTCAGTTTACCTGAATCATGTAAGTCCAAAGAAAAAAGGTTATTTATGCTATGGGACAAGAGACAAAGAGAATGTCAGTAAGACTCCAATAAGATAAACATTCAGGCTGAGTTATTTACAAGAGACTAAGAGTATTGAATGTACGAGGAAGGACAAATGTCAGAAAGTCAACTAGCCATTAAAACGGAAAGCCAATGATCTTTCAACACGTATGTACGGAGTCTGCATAGTATTTAATGCGGCATTTAATGCGTCTCAGAGGTGCAGGCGATGGGAAAAACTTGACAGATTAAGCATGGCGATTAGGTCAACAGTACATCTAGCCTGTAACCACCCTAAAGTAGGAAAGATTTGATTTGATCTCCTCCAACGGATCTATTTTGAATCTTGCCTATAAATATGGAGAGACTTGCACCCATTCAAGGCTAACGGGAAATTTCCAAGCGAAAGCTCTCAAGAATCCAAGCACTCAAAGCATACTATAAGCAACACTCTGCAATTAAATTTCCCTAGTGTTGTAGTAGGATTCACTCTGTATTTTCTTAGATCGATAGCTCTAATATTTTGCATTATTTTGTACTGCTAGAGCTATCCTAGTTGGAAACCAAGAATACAAAACCACTCAGGGTGTGAGATTGGTAGGTTAGAAGGACTGGGACTTGTAAAACGCCCAGGGGTCAGTTCTTAAGAGAGGAAGTTGGCTATTCGTGTCCCTTGGCACGTAAAACCCAAGTACCTATCCTCAGGGTTTTGAGGATAGCTTCCTTTTAAATCAGGCCGTGGAAGTAGGACTTGGTTATCTCCGAACCACTTTAAAAAGACCCTTGTGTGCTGATTTACATTCTTGTTCAGGATCATAATTGTCATCATACTAAACTGAACATTCTGCATTGTTTTTATATTCAGGACTGAATCAATCATCCTGAATCCTAATACTGTACACTCAGCCTTAACCACCAGTTTACTAAGCAAACTCAGAGAAAACATTTTCAGAAACTAAAACTAGCAGAAACTAAGGGCTCACTTTCCGCACGTACTCTAGCTCACTGAGATAGTAGTCCAACTGACTAGCTTCCGAGCAGTCAGTAGGTTTGTTATCTCTACTGAGCGTCCGAGCACTTTACTCACACTCAGCTTATCTGACTCGTTACTGAACGGTCCCTGCTGTCCCTGTGGACCCTCAGCTTACTGAGTAATTCAGGAAATCCTGACTGAGCGTGTTAGAACATTTTTCTGAGTCTTTCAGAAAAATCTGACATCAGTGTATTCCCCCCCATACACTGATTATACTCGTTTCGGGACCAACAAAGAGTTTCTTGACGAGGTCCAGAAGATCAGGTGAGGTGCACATCAGCAGACCTGCACATCAGCTGAGGTCCAAGTACCAGCAGACCGTACACTAGCTGAGGAGACAGATCAGCTGAGGTCTTGTGCTCCGCCCATATTCTTCGGAATCATTTTAAGGGTTGACTTGCGACAAAAGAAGGAAGATTCCCATAATAGAAGATCAATCAATCAAGAGGACAAACTTGAATTATTGTGGATCACAAAAATTATCGGGAATCAGGAAGAAGATTCAATCAATCTCAATGATGGATTGAATACGAGACTATAGGATCTCAGATTTCTAGTCTATCCCAAAGGCTAGTTATTTGACCCTATAAATTAGAGTAATAATGATGATTTCAGTATCGGATTTACACGCACTTCAAGCTTGCCGAAACTCTGTCAAAATCATTACTCGCACTCAATACCCTTTATTGATACTTATCTTTTGTAAAGCTTTGTAGAAGCTGTTAGAAGTCAATCGTTGTTTAAGCATTGACTGATTGTAAGAGAGTAGTACTCTCGAAGTTTGTGAGTGAGTGAGTGAGTGAAGTTAGTGAAGAGCCCCACAATTCCAGTTGGATTGTGGAGAGTGGAGTAGGACCTTTCGTCCGAACCACTATAAATCTTTTGTGTCTCGCGTTGTTATTTCCTGTTCTTTATTTGTGCACTTCACTTAAAACTGATTTTCACTAAAACGTTTCCGCATAAGTTTACACAGTGCACAATTTTCAAATTCAGACTATCTCAAGCAGTCTGCTGATTTTGAAATAAACCAAAAATTTAAAAAAGGTTTTGAATCCCTTCAAGTCTATTCAATCCCCCCCCCCCCCCTGCTAGACTTGACTCAGGGTATTCCTACTCTAAAACCTGCCTTTGGGACCAACACTTGAGACCTTGCTGGACTGAACGCCGAACTTTTGAATTAAATCTCTCGTGTACTTAGACTGATTGATAAAGATTCCGTAGTCCGAAGGCCTGAGTTGTACACCTAAGAAGAAGTTCATCTCTCCCATCATGGACATCTCGAACTTACCAGTCATCAACTTTGAGAATTTCTCACAAATCCTCAGGTTAGGTGATCCAAAATTGATGTCATCGACATATATTTGGTCCAGGAGAATATCCTCACCTTCAGTGATCCTGAATAGAGTTATATCCAATGTTCCTTTAACTAACCTATGGTCTATCAGGTATTGGTAGATAGTATCATACAAAGCTCTGGGAGCTTGTTTCAGTCTGTAGAGTGCTTTCTTCAGGCGATAGATCTTATCATCAACTTCGAATCCGGAAGGTTGCTCCACATACACCTCTTGATTCAGTACCCCATTCAGAAAAGCACTCTTAACGTTCATATGATACACTGTGAACTTCTTAAATGTTGCTCATGCCAGAAACAGCCTGATTGATTCCAACCTTGCGATCGGAGCAAAGGTCTCATTATAGTCGATCCCTTCGGCCTGAGAGTAACCCTTAGCTACCAGTCTGGCCTTGTTTCTGAAGACAACATTCTTCTCATCCCTCTTGTTCTTGAAGACCCACTTGGTGTCAATGACATGTTGACACCTAGGTCTCTCCACTAACTCCCAAACCTATTTCCGCTCAAACTGATTGAGCTCATCCTACATGGCCACGATCCAATTGGAGCCAGCAAGAGCTTCTTCTATATTCTTAGGCTCCTGATCAGAAAGAAACCAACAAAACATAGCGCTCTCGCCATGGAACAATCTTTTCCTGACTTCCTCATTCACATCTCCAATGATATATGCCAATGAGTGATCTGATAGCCATGTCCTCCGGCTGAGAGTTGCAGCTCCTGAAGTTCCCTCGCCATATCCTGAAATGTTAGTATCTAGCACGGGTAACGAAGAAGAGCGAACAACACAAGGGGAGACTTTGTCATTTCCTGAGGTTTGCCCAATGTCGGGGATATTGATTCCCCCTACAAAGTTAGACTCAGTAACTGTCTCAGGTGTCAAAGCCAACGGAGTTTCGTAGAACTTTTAGCAATTAAGCAGGTTTCAGGAGAGCTGTTCTTGAAGTCAGCAAAGTATATGTTGCCTCTCCTTAGATCTGTAATAAGAACATGCAGTGTTGATTTATCTTTCACAAGGCATATATTCGATGCAAACTCTACACTATATCCTCAGTCACAAAACTGACTAACGGATAATAGGTTATGCCTAAGACCCTCAACATAGGACACATTAAGTACTCGGACTGAGCCAATAACAAGAGTACCAGACCCTCTGGTGAAACCCTTAGAGTTATCACCAAAGGTAACCTACGGGTCATCCTGAGCACTATTATCCTGAAGGAGATCACGGAAACCGGTCATGTGCCTCGGAAAACATAAGTCCAGGTACCAGTCTCTCTTCTTTGGATCTTCCTTATTCTTCTTGCAACCCGCAGCAACCTAAAAAGAATCAGGCTTCAGGTACCCATCTTGTGTTAGGTCCTATGGTGTCAGTCATACCCTTCGGAGTCCAAACCTGTCTTACTACCCTGATAGCATCAGAGGTATAGATTTGTCTTCCTGAAACATCTACATACACCGTTCTCTTCTTCCTTGGTGCCTTGGAATTCGAGGGTGTATGGGTGTCGGCCTGAGGTGCGGAGCCCTCTGATTTCTTCTTGCGGGCCGGCCTCCGGTTCCTCTTTGGCTTGGGTGCAGTGGGCCTGCGAGTGTCCTCGGAAGGATTTGCTCCTTCCTGACCTCTAGGCACATGAGGTCTGGTCTGAGCTTTAACAGAATCAGGATTATGTTGCCCTTCAGGAACCACCCGGTTTGTCCTTCTCCTTCTGACAAGATTAGGACGCTCCCGATGTGATAAAAAATGAATCATTTAGATTAGTATGGTGTTGATAGAATTTGTTAATCGATGTTTGTTTATGTGGCTTTACAACATATTAATTCTATCAAACAATAATCTTTGAATTAATGTTCTTGGGGAGGGAGAATAGAGAGTTTAGAGAGAGAAATATTGTAATAGGAATTGTATTGATTTTCAGAATTGTGAGAGTTGTTCGAATAATACAAGAGAGGTCTTATTTATAGGTTTGCGAGTGTGAGACGACACCTTACGAGCCTATGTGGCTTCCGGTGTTGACGAGAGTTCCTTACCCTCGTCTTGATCTCTCACACCGCTTCCCCTACCGCGCCTCGTCCTACTACTATGCCTTAGACTAGATGGGCCTCATTAAAAACCTCGATGTAAACCACCCTTGTGGACAAACCGGACGGAGGGAAAAAGAGCGCGCCATCAGGGTCCTATTGACTAACGAGTGACCTTATGGGCGAGCTCCCAGCGAGCTCCGATAGGTTGGGCGAGCTCTCGGGGTATCGGGGGAGCTCTGGTGTACCCACAGACAGGCGATCTCTGGACCTTCTCCAGCTCGGATGAGCTCTGGCGACCTGGCAAACCTTGGGGATTATTTCTGAAATCGACGTATTAGTTCGCCATATCAACATTTGCCCCCCAGCTCGCGCGCATCATGACTTTGTCCAATGTGTGGGCGAGCTGGAGAACTTGAGGTCTGGCGAACTATTCTCGGGGGCGCCGAGCTAGCAGGCGAGCTGCGCCTCGGAGGTCGCCTCGGCCGATACTGTGCGGGATTCCAAGTGTCACGCAAATCTCTTGGCGTCTCGATTCCCGCCCATAATAATGATAACTTTTCAAATTCCTTGCAAAAAGGCCCCTGGTCTTTCGGGAATTTTGAGCTTGTGTCCCGCGCCTATAAATAGGCGAAAACGAAGAATTTCCTCACTTTGCTTCCTTCATTTCTTAGAGCGCATTTCTGGCGATCAATCCTCTGCTCCAGACGTGCCTGCCAAGGTAGAGACCCGGATTTCTCCTCTCTCTCTTTCCTTGTTCTACATTTTCGAACGCCTTCATTATGTCTGAGAACTCCTCGAGCCATACCCCCCGCGTCGTGACCTGGGCAAAGGACAAATGACCGATGACCTTCTAAACCCCCGAGTAACACCTGTGGTCCTCTCCTCGAGCTCTGGGTCGAGCTCTGAAACCTCCCCAGACAGTAGCGAGCTCTCGGGGTCAGTTCGCTTTGACTCCAATGAGCAAGCCACTAGTTCTGGTGAGGAATCACCCCTCCTCGAACTCTGGGATTACTCAGAGCGAGCTCGCGGGGGAGCAGCGACTCCCGCTGAGGAGGCCCAGGAGGAGGTCGCCGAGGTTGGGGCCGGCGACCTTGCTGGCGAGCTGGCCCGTGAGGTCGACGAGGATACGGGGACGGAGGTCACTTACGAATACCTCCGTTTTATCGACTTTCCCTTCCCCAAGCTCCCTGAATATCAAGTCTCCGCTGAGGTCGTAAATGAGTTCGACTGGGGCGAATATGTGAGAACTCATGGGGCGAGCTTCCCCCTACCCCGGCGAGCTCCGATTCGAAAAGCCGCTGGCAAGTCTGATCTTAAGGCCAACGGGGTGGAGAGCATCATGAGCGAGTTCGCCCTTCCGGATATTCGGAGGCGGTTCCGCATCCCGCTGGACGTTTTTATGTATCCTGCCGAGGAGAAAGAGCGAGCCGACCTCCCCCCTGCTGGGCTCACAGCCATGAATTACCATACCCTGAAGGCAGGGCTCACCCTTCCCCTCCACCCCATAATTGGACAATTTTGGCGGACACGGGCCTCGCTATCACCCAACTCACTCCGAATGCATGGAGCAATTTGTTGGCCGCCCTGACTGTCTTCGGCCTCGAGGGTTATGAAAACCAGCTGAGCACGGCGGAGATTAACGAGCTCTTCATCGTGATCAGACAAGCGAGGGAGGGGAAGGGATATTACTCTTTTCAAGCTCGCCCGGGGGGCAAATTTTTAGGCGACCTCCCTAACAAAGTTCGGGATTGGAAAGAGCAGTTCTTTTTCATCGGGGGGATTGGCGAGCTTCCAATGGCCGCGGAGGGCGCATTCCTACCCCCGAGACCTACGGGGAGGCGAGCTGTAGGTGGCGTACCTTAGTGTGTGTGCGTCGGATTAGATTACTGATCTAATCTATCTTTTTGCAGGTTTGAAGCACCACAAGTCAAGCCGCGGGAGACCGGCAGTTTCGACAGGTTTCGAATTTGTGCGGACGGTGTGTTGCTTGCGGGAGAAAAAGGACCGTGAGATCGAACATCTGTGTCAACACCACTGCCGCCGGCTCGCCGGTCTCATCACCTCGCCACACCACCTCGCCGCTCAAGGTTTTGTGCCTTTCCATTATCGAGCTTCCAGAGCTCGCTGTTTTGTATGTCGAGGTCGCCGAACTGACTTGGTTGTTTGTTGTACAGGTGCAGGTCTTATTGACGAGCTCCCGCCCGTTGAGGTTCCCGAAGCTTATCACTTCCTAGCTCGGCAGCTGAAGATGGGCAAGCCTCGTCCGGGGAGGGAAGGCATCCCTTCGAGGGCGGTCTTGGACGCTACCAAGAAACTAGAGCTCGCCAAAGCCGCTGAGAAGGCTGGGGGCTCTAGCTCTCAGAAGACCACGACACCTCCCCCGACAAAGGAGAAGGTCACCGGAGCCAAAAAGGGGGCGGGCCGAGGCTCAGGTCCTGAACGGGGTGTCCAACCACCTCAGTCCCATCAGACGAAGCGAGCTCTCCACCGGGGAGATGGCTCGCGAGTGAGTGAGGAGGAGACTCGTCTCGCCAAGCGAGCCAGGGCTGAGGGCGGTTCTGGATCAAGCCAGACGGGGTCCGGGCGAGCTCTTACTGTTCGACCTTCTCCAGCGCCTCCAACTCCTCAGAGTGCGCCCTCGCCGCCTCCCTATGGGGTCCCTATTCGGGACGATACCCTGCTCGGGCTCAACCCCGATAGGTTTGGGTAAGCGGGCGACCTCTTTTGAGTTGGAAGCCTTGGCAATCTCCTTGGTTTTTGCTAACTGATCTGAGTAAGTGCAGGTACACTCCCGCCGAGTTCCCGCAGCGACCTGAGCCCCTCCATGTCGCCGAGCGGTGCCGGGCCCTGAATTCATCGAGGGACCTTCCCGATGGGGCAGCTCGCCGGGTTTTTACTGAGGCCCCCAAATACCTCTCCGCCTCGGAGCTCAGGATGATTGAGAGGCAGAGACCTGCTGACAGGGCGAGGCTGGCGATGCACTACGCCTGCGCAGCGATGGCGGCGGCTTAGCTCGTCAGCGATGATATCGCCGCCTCAGATAGAGCTCGCCATGAATCAAATAAAGCGCTCACCAAGGTGGGCGACGAGCGGAAGAAGGCGCTTGAGGAGCTCGCGAGGGCGGAGTCCAAAGTGAAGGCCTCGCTGGAGGCGGAGCGGCTTTCAATTAAGAAAGCAGAAAAACTCCAAGCCGACCTCCGCCAACAACAGGCTGAATTGGAAGCAGCTCGCCAGACGCTCGCTGCTCGGGAGGAGGAGCTCGCCTTGACCCGGGCCGAGGTAGGGGTTCTCCGGGATCAAAGCCGGGGGAATTCAGAGGAGTGCCGCAAGTTGTGGGAGGAGGTTGCCACTCAGGCCCTGGTGATCGCCGAGCTCAGGGGCCGCTCCGACACTGCCATAACGCCCGAGGCACTTGAGCTCGCCGAGGTGGTGGCCACTGACAAGGGCTTCGTGCTCTGTTTTGCTGAGGTAATTCGCTCCTTCCAATGGGCGCGGATTAACAATGACAGCGAGTGGGAAGCCCTCGTCAGCGAGTTTGAGGATTGTCTGGAGAAGTCCTCGATCCCCCCCGGCACGGAATTGAACATCGGGGACCTCGCGGGCTATGGGATCAATCTCGACACTGCTCGTCTAAAATTCAACATTATCCAGACGAAGCAGGTCTTGACTACCGACCTCGCCCAAGAGACGGAGGGTGCAGAGGGGGATGCTGGAGGTGAGGCCCCGCCGACGATGGAGCAGATGCAGGAGGTCTGCGGGGACGTGATGATAACCATTAGCGAGCTCGGCACAAGCGGGCTCTCCGGGAATATCACTCCTGATGCCGAGCTCGCCATGCCCATTCGCCAGGTCGCCCCCGAGCCTTAGGCTCCATTTATTACTGCTTTCTTAGCTTAGTTTACATCTTCCAAATTGTAGTAGGTCTCCGGGTTGCGGAGCTCGCCCAGAAGGAGCTCCATTTTTGTAGTCTTTACTTTTTGTCCAAGTAGATTTAGCTCGCCGGGCACGTGCAGCTCGCCCAGAAGGAGCTTTTTGTAATTCAAAGACGGCTAGCTGGTCGGCCTTTGTGGCCAGCACCACTACTCATACTTAGGATTTTTTCAAGTATATTTTTGGCTTGAAAATCTCTTAAGTATTCTTTTGAATATAAGTCGAGCATTTTTTGTCCAACTTTTTCATTTATGTTTTTGCGCTTTTACGTTATAACTTCTTAGAATAGCTCGTTCTTGTTTATTTTCCCGGTACATAATTGTTCGTCTTATTCTACTTTGAGAAGCGAATCGTTCGTTTTACGTCACTTACGACTACGAATTGTACCTCTGTTTTGAGAGTGCGTATTCTTCGTCTTATGCCACTTAGGGCCGTGAATCATTCGTCTTAGGCCACTTAGGGCGGCGAACTGCACTTCGATTGATTCACATTGGGCCATTGGGTTTCATGAACCTTGCCTTAGACGTTTCTGTCTTTTTCGTGAATTTTTCTAACTTGTGGCAGTAGGTGCTTAGCAACCCTTTAGGAAGGGTACCTTCGCGACCTTGGGCACTTTGGCCTTTGCCTTCGAGCTATTTAATTACAACGTTTGGGACCTTGGTCCTTGCGCATTAAATTTTTTTTTTTTAGCAAGTGGGCGAGCTACCAAGAGTAGTGGGGGACCAAGTGCAGCTCGCTTGGTTGGGGAGCTGCGCAGGTCCAAACACTTGGGAATTTTTCTGAATTTTTTCAGCAACGTAATTTACATCGGTTGCCCTCTACATTTCTGATGACAACCTTCGACTAATCTATTACAGAATTCTAGTCTATTGGTAGAACTTTTTTAGATGTGCCGAGCTCCAGGTGTATGACGAAGCTTTGCCTTCTGCGTCTTCTAGATCATAGGTACCGTTCGGCCAGGCTGCAGTGACCCGGAATGGTCCTTCCCAATTTGAACCAAATACACCTGGTGGGGCCATCAATTTCTTTTTCAACACCAGGTCTCCGACCTTGAACTTTCGGTCTCGGACCTGCGAGTTGTAATATTTTTCCGCTCTGCGCTTGTAGGTAGCGTTTTTCATTTCTAATGAAGCTCTGGTTTCTTCGATCAGATCTTTTTCTATTGCCAAGGCTTCATCATTTTTTTCTTCATCATACCCCACCACCTTCCAAGTCTTGTTCTGGACCTCTACTGGGACTACGGCCTCAGTCCCGAAGGCTAGGGCAAACGGGGTCTCCCCGGTGCTGGCCCTATAAGAAGTTCTATAGGACCATAGGACCTCCGGGATTTCGTCTGCCCAGCTCCCCTTCTTTTCCTCGAGGCGGAGCTTCAGTATGTGTTTCAGGATTTTGTTCACCGCCTCGACTTGGCCGTTCGACTGGGGGTGATATGGAGTCGAGTAGTGCTTCTTGATGTTCCATGAACTGCAGAAGTCCCTCAACTTCTATCCGTCGAACTGCCTTCCATTATCAGTGATGACCGACTGCGGGAGTCCAAACCTGCAGATCAGGTTTTTCCAAATGAAGCCGATCATCCTTTCTTGGGTTATGGTTGTGAGAGCTTCGGCCTCAGCCCACTTAGTGTAGTAGTCTACTGCTACAACATCGAACTTTACACCGCCTCTACCAGGTGGAAATGGGCCGATCAAGTCGATACCCCATTTCGTGAAAGGCCATGGGCTGAAAACTGACTTAAGCTGGTTGGCTGGGGAGTGGATGTTAGGTGCGAAAAGTTGGCACTTTCGGCATCTTCGAGCGAAGTTGATGGCATCCTTGCGGAGAGTGGGCCAGTAGTAACCCTGTCTGATCGTTTTATATGCCAATGCATGCCCCCCAGCGTGACTCCCACAAATCCCTTCGTGAATTTCTTCTAACACTTCGGACCCCTGCTTCTTAGTTAGGTATTTGAGTAGGGGTAGAGAGAATCCACGTTTATAGAGCTGGCCATCCAGCAGCGTATATCTGGCAGCTTGCTTTACTAACCGTCTAGCTTCCCAGGCGTCTACGGGGGTTGTTCCGTCTGCTAAGTATTTTCGGATTGGAGTGCACCAATCTTCACCATCTTCACTATCCTCTTGCCCCCCACTCGAGGTCTGATTTATCTTGTAATCAGACGTCGAGGGGTTTTTCAGTGTGGTGATCACAACCTCCGTGATTTCGGCTTCCCCGTAGCTAGTAGCTAGCCGGGCTAGAGCATCTGCTTGTGTGTTTTCTAGCTGCGGTATTTGATTGATGTAAACTTGTGTAAACATCGAGATCAGATGCGCGGCTATCTTCTGGTAGGTCATCATCTGCTGGTCTTTTACTTCAAATTCCCCCCGGACTTGGGATATTATTAGCTGGGAATCTCCGAAAACTTGAAGATTGGTTGCCCCCACAGCTAATGATAGCCTAAGTCCTACTATCAACGCTTCATACTCCGCCTCATTGTTGGTTGCTCGAAAGTCGAACCGAATTGCGGAGGTGAAGACTTGTCTGTCTGGGCTGATCAAGACCACACCGGTGCCTGCTGCCATGCTAGTTGATGATCCGTCCACGTAGAGATGCCACGGAGCTATACGCCCCCTCGTCGGATCTTGTGGGACAGTTAGCTCGACGATGAAGTCGGCCAGTGCGTGTCCCTTGATCGCTGTTCGGGGTGCGTAGGTTATACCGTATTGGCTGATCTCCAGTGACCATTTCAGCAGGCGTCCGACAGTGTCTGGGCGCTGTAGTATTTGACGCAGTGGAAACGTTGTCAGCACCTCTACTGGATGGTCAAAGAAGTAAGGCCTCAATTTTCTAACACTCATCACCAGTGCATAAGCCAGCTTCTCTGTTGGGGTGTACCGCAGCTCAGCTTCATGTAAGACTTGGCTCACGCAGTACACTGGGAGGTATGTTTTTGCCTCTTCTCGGACCAGGACGGAGCTGATGGCCACCTCCGACGCGGCTAGGTACAGATACAGCTTCTCTCCAGGTATTGGCTTCGACAGAATCTGTGTGTCCGCCAGGTATGTTTTGATATCTTCGAAGGCTCGTTGGCATTCATTTGTCCAGACAAAGTGGTTTTTGAGGTGGAGCTTGTTGGCCTTGGCCGCCTCTTTGTACCTCCGTGTGTTTGCTTTAATTGCCTCGAAAAATGGACGATTTCTGTCGCCGAACCTGGAGATGAATCTGTTAAGGGCTGCCATGCACCCTGTCAGCCTTTGAATTTTTTGGATGGAGTCGGGTATCCCCATCTCAATTATGCATTGGACTTATGTTGGGTTGACCTCAATCCCCCGCTGGCTGACTAGGTGCCCCAGGAACTTCCCAGAGTGTACGCCGAAGCTGGTCTTCTTGGGGTTCAACTTCATGTTGTAGTGACGTAGTATGTCAAAGGTCTGTTTCAGGTGGTCCAAGTGGTCCTCCTTTCTCAAACTCTTGACAACTGTGTCGTCCACGTACACCTCCATGGATTCGCCGATGTGTTGGTCAAACATTTTGTTCACCAATCTTTGGTAGGTAGCTCCGGCGTTGATGAGTCCGAACGGCATCCTTTCCCAATAGTACATGTTCTTGTTGGTGTAGAACGCCGTGTGTTCCTGGTCTTCCGGGTGTAGAGCTATCTGATGATAGCCCGCAAAAGCATCCATGAATGTCATCATCTCATGGCCTGCAGTGCTGTCCACCAGCTGGTCAATGTGAGGTAGTGGGAAGTTGTCCTTCGGGCATGCTTTGTTCAGGTCCGTGAAGGCAATGCAGAGTCTCCACGTTCCGTTGTGTTTCTTCACCAGGACAGGGTTCGCGACCCACTGCGGACACAAAGCCTCCTTGATGAGCTTGTTGTCTAATAACTTCTCCACCTCAACTGTTAGAGCTGCGTACTTATCTGGTCCATATTTTCTTCGATTTTGGCGTACGGGTCTCCTCGTCGGATCTATGTTAAGCCTGTGGCAAGCATGTTCCAACGGGATCCCCGTCATGTCCTCGTGGGACCAGGCAAACACGTCCAGGTTGGTCATTAAGAATAGCTCCATCCTCGACCGGTACGGTTCAGGTAACTCAGAGCCGATGAAAAGCTCTAAGTACCTTTCCGGGTCTACCAGGAGCGTCGTTAACTCTTCCATGGGGGTTACCTTTCTCTTCTGACATTTCCACCTCGGGTCGTTGATGAACTCGTCCCACTCCCCTTATGACATCTGCGCGGGCTCGTGGCCTATGCGCGGTTCGAGGTCATCGGGTTGGCTTTCAGCTTGGGCGAGCTTGTCGGTTGTGAACACCTCCGGTGGTCTGTCAGCTTGGGATGGTGTGGTGACTTGGGGAGTTGGGTCAACGTCCATGGGTGTTGGTTCTTGACCTCCCGCAGGTTGCCCACCTTGAGCCTAATCAGCTACCTCCAAGGGAGTAGGCTGCTGCCCCTGCGCAGCTACCGACCCCTGTGCAGGTCTCAACACTTGGGTTTCTTCCACGTCCTCCATTGGTGTCGGTTGAGTGTCTTGCACAGGTCCATTGCCTTGGTTGATTTCTGACAAATCGCCTACTTCCATCATCTCAGTTTCGACTTAGATGACGTCTAGAATGTTTGGCTCGTCTGCAGGGATCTGTACGTCCTCTTCGAGGATGTGGACCTGTGTAACAGACTTCCTGACCCGGCCATCTTTGATTTGGAGTAAACACTCTCGGGCCTTTTTCTGGTCACCTTTTATAGTTCCGGCACCCTTTGGAGTTGGGAATTTTAAACAGTAGTAGTAGGTCGAACACGCCGCTTTGAATTCATTAATAAAAGGGCGGCCAAGGAACCCGTTGTAGGAGGACTGCTGGTCGACAACTAGGAAATCTATGAGCCTAGTCAGTCTCCTTTCGGGGTCCTCAGCCGATACAAGTTGGACGCTCAACCTAACACTACCTAGGGGGACGGTTACAGCTTCTCCGAACCCCACTATCCTAGCATTGCTAGGTTCCAGGTACGACTCGAAATCACCTAAGGCATCCAAGGTGGATTTGAAGAGAATGTTGGTGAATGCGCCGGTGTCCACAAGTAGCCTGTGAACTCAGACGTTCATGATGTCGGCGGTTATCACCAACGAGTCGTTGTGGGGCATCAGTACCCCCTCCAGGTCCGCTGAAGAAAATATCAGCTCGTCAGCGAGCTGTGAGACGGACCTGGGGCCGGAGCTACCTTCCTGGACTTGATTTATGGCCCGGATTTCGGCCTTCCTCTTTCTCCTGGATATGGAGGGTCCCCCGTCCTGGAGACCTCCTGCAGCTCCGATCTCCTCCTCAAGAACCAAGAGTTCCCGAGTCGGCTCCATACTTTGCTGAGGTTGGGGAGGTGCCCTCCGTCTGTGATGGGGACCAGGTTGGTCTGCTTCCTCCTCCTCGTCATCGGAGGTAGCCCTCCTCTCGAACCTCGGTCTCTTAGCTGGGGCCTTCTTCACGAACTCGGCCAATTTCCCCTCCTCGTAAAATTTCCAAAGTTGCTTGAGGAGGTCTCGGCACTCGCTGGTGAAGTGGCCGACGGCCTGATGGTAGGCACAGAATTTGTTGGGGTTGAGCTTCGTGCGGTCCTGGCGGATCCGCCTTGGCTCCTCCAGCATGGCCTTGCCTTGGACGGCAGTGAAGACATGGTCGACGGAGACAGTGAGGACCTGGTTGAGCTTTTCTTTGAGCTCGTCTCCCTAGTCAAAGGCCTTTAAGTTCCGGGGAGCTTTGTAGGCGCCCCCGGACTTCTTCCCGTAGGGCTTCCTTTCCTCGTGGGCACCAACTTCTTTCAGTAGTGCCTCCTGCATAGCCACAAACACCCCCGCCTTGTGGCAGAATTCGCTGTAAGTGTTGGGACATTCGAGGTGCATCTCCTTCCAGAGGTCGGTGCCTCTCCTAAGTCCGGCCATCGCTGCGATGACCTTGGTATCCTCGCTTACCGGCTCGCCTTCCAGCAGAATTTTGTCGAACCTCTCCAGGTACTGCTGGTCGGTCTCGCTCTCGCCTTGATGGATGTTGGCGAGTCGGTGCTTCTGGGTAAGGTAGGACCCGAACCCAGAGAAGTGGGCCAGGAACTCCCGCAAAAGTTGGCCGAATGAGCAGATTGACCCCGGGGTGAGTGAAGAGAACCAGCGGTGAGCTCGGTCCCCTAGGGTCAGTGGGAAGTTCCGGCACTGGGTGGGGTCGGTGGCGCCGACCGAAATCATGAAATCCGCGTATTTGGCCAGGTGGACTTTTGGGTCCGATTCGCCTTCGTATGCGGACATCACCGGGAATTGAATTTTCTTCTTGACCGGTGCGCAGAGGATGGCAGGTGCCAATGGAGAGGTGGGGAGAGTCGTGGCGTCAGGTCCGCCAGACTTGGCTGCTACTTGTGCTTGTAGCATTTCAACGGCCTTTTTCAGTGAGGCCAGCTCGTCATCTCAGGTCACCTCCGGCGGAGGGTGCTCAAAGGTCGTGCGTCTCGCGGACGCACGTCCCCGAGGTGCCTCACTCTGGGGTGACCTCTCAGTGGCGGGCTGGAACTGGGGTCCGCCGTGGGGGCCTAACCGGTCAGTGGCGGGCCTCCTCAGCCTTTCGTGGGCTGACCTGCGCGGCTGCTGGTCAGAGTCCCCCTGGGACGCAGCTGGGGCTGCCGTACGCTCATTTTCTTCGTATCTCGGGCCCAGGCGGCCTTGGAGGACTTCCCTCCTTTGAGATTGGTGGGTACCAGATGCCCCGGTGTAGGCCGACTCTCTTCCAGTGTAAGGAGCGGGACCCTCCACCATTTTGGCTTTGCCGGTCCTCTCCCTGTACTGGCAAGCTTATGCCGAGCTCGCCTCCTGCTCGGTGGGGAGTACGCTGTAGTCCCCCTGGTTTGGGTGCCCTGGGTGGGCCTGGTCTGCTCCCGGGTTTCAACGGCCGGAGCTCGCCTGGGTACTAGGGCGAGCTCGTCCTGCTGTCGTTGTTGCAACCTTTGTAAGGTCGCGATGGTTCATTGGAGCTCGTCAGGATTGCTGACCAGGTCCCTCAGAGCGGGGGCCAAGTCTCCCTGGTTCACAGCAACTCACGGAGGTCGCGGAGCTGCGGTGCTCTTCTGGGGAGGTGGTTGTGAGGTCTCCACCAGCTGGCGTGAGGTCTCCGCCTCTGCCTGGTTTTGATCACCATTAGACCTTCCCGCAGCTGCGGAGGCCTGTCCCTTGGTGGCTCGAGTGTTGGCCATTTTTGGGTTTCGGAGGGGGTAACTTGCTGAAGGGCGTCGAAGTGAAGGGAGGTCGCCGGAGTGGTGGAGGTTGCCGGAGTGGTTGTCATCCAGCTTAGGCAGAGCTGTGCAAGTTTTTGTCTAGCCCCGCGTGTGACGAATTGTCCGAAATTCGGTTTATTCGTGTGCACGAGCGCGTTTGAAAACTTTTTCAGGGCAGATTCCGTGAAATCTGAAAACTTGGGTTTTTATTCGGGAATCTGGGTTCTTCGTTCAAGGGATGAAGGTGTATGTGTATCTTCAAGTGTTCTTGAGTTTTATCAAGAACACCTTCAAATCTTCAAATCTTCAACAAACCCTAATTTTTTGTTCTTGAGATTTTCTAATTTTCAGGTTCAAAAAATCGGGCCGACCCTCCTTCTAGCGCCAAATTGTTGATAGAATTTGTTAACCGATGTTTGTTTATGTGGCTTTACAACATATTAATTCTATCAAACAATAATCTTTGAATTAATGTTCTTGGGGAGGGAGAATAGAGAGTTTAGAGAGAGAAATATTGTAATAGGAATTGTATTGATTTTCAAAATTGTGAGAGTTGTCCGAATAATACAAGAGAGGTCTTATTTATAGGTGTGTGAGTGTGAGACGACACCTTACGAGCCTATGTGGCTTCCGGTGTTGACGAGAGTTCCTTACCCTCGTCTTGATCTCTCACACCGCTTCCCCTACCGCGCCTCGTCCTACTACTATGCCTTAGACTAGATGGGCCTCATTAAAAACCTCACCGTAAACCACCCTTGTGGACAAACCGGATGGAGGGAAAAAGAGCGCGCCATCAGGGTCCTATTGACTAACGAGTGAGCTTATGGGCGAGCTCCCAGCGAGCTCCGATAGGTTGGGCGAGCTCTCGGGCCTTGACCAGATTTCGGGGTATCGGGCGAGCTCTGGTTTACCCACAGACAGGCGATCTCTGGACCTTCTCCAGCTCGGATGAGCTCTGGCGACCTGGCAAACCTTGGGGATTATTTCTGAAATCGACGTATTAGTTCGCCATATCAACATATGGTTATAAGTTCAAGTCACCTGAAGAAATTGAGAGAGGTTATATTAGAAGTTTAAATGATTCATTTTGATTTATTATGATATTTTTATTCGAATTTGAATAATTGTATTCAAAATTTTATAATTCAAATACATATATCTTTTATTCGATACATAGTTGAAATTGTGATATTCGATTCAATATATATAATTATCCAATTATATATATATATGTAAATAATATTTTATATATTGAATAAATATATAAATTTATTTATCACATATAAAGTTTTATTATATTTTATATTAATTAACGAGGGAAGTTAATTAACTGCAGGGCAGTTAACTTCCCCCTCTAAATTGGATATTTAGAGGAATAGGAATCGGACAGAAGCGAACGGGTGAAAGAACATTCCTATGAAATTAGTAACACAAAATCATCTCAAAAAGACAAACACCGAATTCTTTTGATGCGATACTATTCGTGGATATTTGGTACGCACGCTTACTGGTACTGGGATCCTGAGTACGTGGATTGACGAAGATATCAATCGGGTCAGATTTATTCAGCTGTGCAGATTGAGGTTGGCATTCTTCTTTCTCGTGTTAGAGTGTCGTTTATTCCAACATATGGTATCAGAGCCCATATGATTGGTATCCCGTTGTCCTCACTGAAGTAATTATATTTTTGGATCATATGCTATTTTTTGGAATTCATGAGATTCACATTTATTTTAGATTACTGGAATGCAAATGTTATATTTTATGCTGCCATTTCATGTATTGGATCCACATGTGGTATATATATGTTTATGTGATATTCCTATTAAGATCATGTTCTGTAATCGTGTGGTTTAGCATTGGGTTTTTCTATTATTATGCTTCGGTGAATGGGTTCCGGTCTTTTTATGTCCAGAATAATAGTAAATCGTTTGATAACGTTGATTAATTGAGTTTTTGGAGTTCCGTTTGATTTTTTTTTTTTGTTTCTGGGTTTATTTTGATTAACTTCCCTCATTTAATAATATAATAAAACTTATTATGTGATATATTAATTTATATATTCATTAAATATATAGATATAATATTTTCTTTTTGGTTGTGGTTTATTTGTTTTTAGCTTGATAAATTATGGTATTTTAGCTTAATACTATGTGGTAGTTCATTTGTTTTTCTTTAGTTTGAAATACATGAAGTGATTTACAGTTTTATGTTTTGAAACAAAAGTCTATTTTTGAGATGCATGATTAGATCGAAGATTAGTAACTTTAAGTTATTTTTCGACGTCAAGACTTTTATCGATTTTAAGATGTTTTAATTAGGTCAACATAAGACTTTACATAAAACACCATTAATATTAACGAATTACTTTTTCCATAAAAGACAATGTCTTCAAAATTAATAGTACGTGAGCTTAACAATGGACAAAAATTCAATGGGGACAATTATGACACCTGGAGTCATAATATATGGTACGTCTTGGATGAAAAAGA
This sequence comes from Prunella vulgaris, assembly GCA_026898435.1. NCBI lineage: Eukaryota > Viridiplantae > Streptophyta > Magnoliopsida > Lamiales > Lamiaceae > Prunella > Prunella vulgaris. The sequence goes on from JAPKLY010000551.1 coordinate 32,779, forward strand.
CACACTGGATGCTATAAACCAATTCATGGAAGATCCGGGAGTTGAAACTGGTAATCAAGGAAGGAGAGACCAAGAGGCTTACCTTGCGTGGAAGAAAAAGAACTCTACTGCACGCGGTATCATAGTTAGTTCGGTGATCGATGAAATGATCCATGAGTGTGAACAACATAAATCTGCTCATGATATCTGGGTTTATCTGCATAAGAAATATGGTGGAACGTCTGTTACCAAACTGAGACAGTTGACCATAAAGTTCGACACTTATAAGAAAAAACCAGATCATAACATAAGACAACACCTTAGGGAAATATCGAATATGATCCTCGAACTTGAAACAACATATCCAAGCTATGATACACTCGCTGCCAAATTAATGGGAACATCTTAAGGTCAATTTGACCCAAAATGAAAGTATTAGAACTTTTGGTGATATAGCTCGTCATGTGGAGCTGGAAGATGAAAGGTTAGGAGCTATCAAATCCTCTTCTGCTGCCTTTTGAAAGAAGCTTCGGGCTTCAAGAGAAAGAGGAACTAGAAGAAAGGAAAGAAGGGTAAACGATGTAACAATGATAAACCAGTGAATAATGCACAAAACAAAACTGATGAAAAGAAGGGGAAGAAGAAGCGTGTGAAAAAGAATAAGAGGGATAAGAGCAAAATGACCTGCTATAACTGTCATCAGCTAGCTCATTTTGCAAGGGAATACCCTGAACCCAAGAGGGACAAGGTAGACCCATCTAATTCTATTTTAAGTTTTATAAATGTCTCAAGTACTGTCTTATTAACTGAAACTTTTCCTTTGTGGATTATAGAATCAGGTGCAACATACCATGTAACAAGAGACAAGGGAGCGTTTGTTGATTTTTGTCGTGTTCCACAGGGGACAAGATGGATATATGTAGGAAATAATGCTTGTGTTGAAATCAAAGGACTTGGAACTTGCAAACTTGACCTTGACAACGGCCGAGCTTTTATTCTACATGATGTACTATTTGCTCTTGATATCACGTAAAATCTTGTATTCGTTTCAGTTTTACTTAAATTAAGATATGAAGTATTGCTTACTAAAGACTCGGTTTTTATTAGCATGGATAATGTGTGTTATTGTAATGGATCTATGTATGATGATTTTATGGTTTTAAATTGTAATCGAACATCCTTTAGTTATTATGATGATTACTCATATTCGCTAAATGCATGTTCTTCTAGTACTGCTTGCTTAAATGTAGACATATGACATGCTAGATTAGGTCATATTGGGCAAGACATGATAAACCGTCTTATAAAAGAAGGGTTATTGAACCTTACTTCAAAAGTCGAGTTATCTAAGTGTGAACATTGTCTTGCTGGAAAGATGACTCGAAAACCATTTGGCAAAGTTATAAGATCCGAACTTCCATTGCAAATAGTTCATTCTGATATTTGTGGTCCTGTTAATGTGAGAGCCCGACATGGAGCGTATTATTTCATTACGTTTATTGATGATTATTCACGTTTTGGATATGTCTATTTGATTTCTCACAAATCTGAAGCATTGGATTGTTTTAGACATTTTCTAAACGAAGTTGAAAATCAAAAGGACAAGTCTATCAAAGTTTTAAGCATTGATAGGGGACGTGAATATCTTTCCGATCAATTAAAAGAATTATGTAATGAAAAATGGATTATTCGATAATTGACTATTCCTTACACACCTCAATAAAATGGTGTGGCCGAGAGAAGGAATAGAACATTGTTATAAATGGTGAGGTCTATGATGGCACAAGCGAATTTACCTATCTCTTTTTGGCGAGATGCATTACTTACAGCTGCTTATGTGCTTAATCGTATGCCTACTAAATCAATCGCTTCAACTCCTTATGAATTATGGACTGGTAGAAAACCTGACCTAAGTAACCTTAGAGCATGGGGGTCTGTAGCTTACATACATGACTCTACGAGTTAATATGGAAAACTAGGTCCCAGAGGAAAGAAATATATCTTCATTAGATACTGCAAGAATTCTAAGGGTTACATTTCCATAGGAGACCAAGATAGGAATATTACAGAAATAGAATCACAAAATGCACCTTTTCTGGAAAATGAATTTCTTAACAAGGGTGGAATTAATAGAGATGACCCAATTTTTGAGACAGTGGAAAACCAAATCCTATCTGATCCAAGTGGGAATGGTATAACTAAAAATGTGGACCTTGATAAATTTGTTCCAGTTGAGGATCAAACCATTCTTAACGAGGGCATTTTAACTACAGAGGGTTCTTCATAACCACAGTCTCGAGAAAGTTGTAGGAAATCAATGCCAAAAATGCATTATGACATAGAAGGTCATGCCTTCTTTGTCTTTCCAAAAAATGGGAAAATTTCCCCAGTGGATGAAGAAGAGCCTAAAACTGTGAAGGAAGCTCTAACTAGTCCAGCAAAAGAAAAATGGAAGAAAGCAATGGAAGAGGAAATGGAGTCAATGAAGTCAAATCAAGTCTGGAAACTTGTTGACCTCCCAAAAGGACACAAAGCAATCAGGAATAAATGGATTCTTAAGATTAAGAAAAAAGTTGATGGCTCAATAGAAAGGTTTAAAGCTCGCTTAGTGCCAAAAGGGTATACTCAACAAGTGGGTATAGATTATGAGGAAACCTTTTCGCTCGTAGTGAGATTTGTCTCGATTCGTTTACTTCTAGCTATAGTAGCAAGTATGGATTTAGAATTGCATCAGATGGACGTTAAAACTGTTTTTGTCAATGGAGAATTAGAAGATGAGATCTACATGCAACAGCCTATAGGATTTGTTCTTCAAGGTCAAGAGGACAAAGTTTGTAAGTTAAAAAGTCAATTTAGGGACTAAAGCAATCCTCAAGACAGTGGTATTTGAAATTTCATTCGACGGTAATCTCATATAACTTTGTTATGATAAACGAAAACCACAGTGTATATATTAAACGTTCTAAAAAACTATTTTGTTATTCTATATCTATATGTAGATGACATACTATTAGCTGGAAATAACAAAGAGTATCGTGAAACTATCAAGAGATAATTCTCTTCAAATTTTGAGATGAAAGATATGGGTGAAGCAGAATACATTCTTGGTGTTAAGATTCAAAGGGATCGCTCGGAAAGGTTATTGGGTTTATCCCAAGAAACTTACATCAAGAAAATTTTGGAACGATTCAAAATGAAAGACGGCAAACTACTAGATACTCCTGTTATGAAAGGTGAATCTTTGAGCTTAGATATGTGTCCTAAGACTCAGAAAGAAAAAGATGAAATGTCCAAAATACAATATGTCAATGCTATTGGTAGTCTGTGTGTGCAATGTTGTACACACGACCAGACATTTGTTATACCATTGGTCTAGTCAGCAGGTATCAGTATAATCCTGGGAAAAGACACTGGACGACAGTGAAAATAATATTCAGATATCTAAAAGGGACTGCAGACTATCATCTTTGCTATCAAGGAAACAATGTGACACTCAATGGGTATACAGACGCAGACTGGAGTGGTGATTTAGATGAACGAAAACCAACTTCCGGTTATGTCTTCTTACTCAACAATGGAGCGATATCATAGTGTAGCAAGAAACAGACTTGTATAGCACTGTCTAGATTGAAAGCCAAATTTGTGGCATGTGCTGCTGCAGTTCAAGAGGCTATTTGGTTAAGAAGATTCCTGAAACATTTGGAGACAACTAACACCCCAGTGGGAGCTGTGTCAGTTAATTGTGATAATCAAGCAGTTATTGCTTACACAAAAGATCCCAAATATCATGGAAAAACCAAACACATTGACATAAAGTTCAACATTTTTAGAGATATAGTTGAAAAGAAGAAAGTGATTCTGAAGTACATTTCTACTCATGACATGTTAGCAGATCCTTTTACCAAACCAATTGCTAGGGATGTTTTTATGAAACACGTTAGAGGTTTGAGTTTGCATAGGATTTGATTTTGTTAAAATTAAATGTTGAATGATGTTATATTAAATGGTTAATGTTGGTAGGAGAACTAAAGCGAACTACTAATGGGAGATTATCCAAATAAATCACTTAAGGCTAGAAAGCGTGCCAGGAGTTCGCCAGGTTGACACCTTGCTACGTCATCAACTTTGACTGGTCAACGCCATGAAGATAGATGGAGCTCGCCCACTAGCCCAGATGCCACGTCATTAGCAGCTAATCAAGGGCCCACCACGGAGAGAGAGAGCTCGCAAGGGAGCTCGCCCAACTCCAAAAGACAAGGCCTTATCCTACTACCATCATCACACCCTAAAACAACACAAGGCAAGGGAGCTCGCCAAAGAGCTCGCCTAGTCCGAAGTGAAGCTAATAGTTACGTAAGGACCTAGTAGTGATGTAATAGGGCAAAACAATGTAATTAGCGCATAGTAAGTGAGTAAGGACAGGTGTTAAGGACACTTGTCAGCACATTAGGCTAAACAAGCCCACTAAGTGCCACCTCATTACATGCAAACCTATAAATAAGCCTCTTGTAACTCATTTCTCTCTCTAAGCTCATAATTCACACAACACTTTCTCTCACTACTCTCTCTCTCTCTATTTAAATTCTCTCAAGAACATTATCTAAGATTATTGTTTGGTAGAACCAAAGTGTAATCGGCCATATAATTAACTAGATAAGTAGATTCTATGAACAATTTGGCGCTAGAAGGAGGGGGGTCCGAACCTTCTATCTGTCAAATTTGAGAGGAAAAAGTGTGAGAATTTTGAAGGTGTTCTTGGAAAAGCTCAGGAACACTTGAAGATTTGAAGGATTTTCCAGATTTTAACCATTTCCCAGAATTTAGTGGACAGGAAAACAAAGGAACAAAGACTCTAAATGCGTGCATGTTTGTGATTAAACCAGATTCTGGAAAAATCACTTTCATGCAAGGCTAGAAAGATCTTTAAAAAAAACCTAACCCTAGCTGGAAATTAGTTGAAGATGAACTACCCATACCTGGACAATGTCAAGGGATCACACTAACACCTAGGCAACCACCAGAAGGTGGAAGGGACGAGCTCCCTAGAAGAACCAGACTGATGGTGAAACATCACGCCCGCGAGCTCCTCAGCGAGCTGAAGGGCAAAATCAAGCTGCCCCTGCACAAGCCGGACTGAGCCCTACTCTCCAGGAAATACATCGCAACCCTGGCGAACTGGAAAGTACCATCGCCGCGCTTCAGAGGGTTCAAAAGCAGCAACAGCAACAGGGCGGAGTCCAGCGAGCTCCCACAAATACAGCCCGGCAGCAAGAAACCAGGCGTACACAGGCTACCCTGCCAGGGGAACAAGCGGGCGAGCTCCCAGGCGAACAGGAGGTGAGCTCGGCTAGAGCTTGCCATCATCGACGTGATGCCGGGAAAGCAAAAGTGACAAACAGACTCTGCTCATGGGGTGGGCGAGCTACTACTTATACGGAGGCCTCCGCAACTTACCAATCCCGGAGGGTCCTCCAGGGCAGGTTGGGGCCCAGACGTAAAGAGACAGCCCAAGAGTCTGTCCCGGCATCGTCCCGAAGGGAGAAGTCAGACCTGCACCCACGTAGGTCCGTGCACGAACGAGTAAGGAGGTCTGCCACAGACAGGCTTGGCCCGAATGGTGCCCGATAGTTCTAGCACATTACGAATGGGCCGCCCCAGAGCGAGGGACTGCGGGACCATACGTCCGTGAGGAATACGGTCCCTGAACAGCCTCCATAGGAGATGGCCCATGACGATGAACTGGCCGTACTTAAGAAGGCCGTAGAATTACTGCAGATGCAGGTGGCAACAAAAAGTAGTAATGTAAGTACGACAACACTCCGGGTGTCGCCTTTGGCCCCATCTATCTTACAAGCACCGGTGCAGAAAAAGATCCAGTTTCCGGTCATGTTTGCGTACGAGGGAGAGTCTGATCCGAAATTACACATCTCCAAGTTGCATACTTCATGATCTCAGTGGGAGCGTCGGATGCCACCCAGTGTAGGCACTTCCCCTTGACCCCTGGGGACCGGGCCCACAAATGGTTCTTATCACTAGCCCCGGGGTCGATCCAGTCATTTGGCCAACTTACACAGGAGTTCCTATCACATTTCTTCAGATATGGGTCATACTTGACCCAGAAGACCAGGCTCGCAAACTTCCACCAGGGCAATGAAGAGTCGAACCAACAATAACTGGAAAGGTTCGACAAAATTTTACTAGAGGGCGAACCGGTCAGTGAAGACACTAAGATCGTAGTCATCCTGTCCGGACTGAAAAATGGGACAGACCTGTGGAAAGAAATGTACCTCTCCTGCCCAAGGACTTATGCTGAATTCAGACATAAGGCAGGAGTGTACGTTGCGATGCAGGAGGCACTAGCAAAGGAAATCGGGAGCTCCGAGGAAAAGAAGCCCGGAGGAAGTAAGAAAGCTGGGGGAACCTATAAAGCCCCCAGAAATTTGAATTCTTTCGATGGAGATGAGTTCAAGGAAAAGTTGAACCAAGTGTTGACAGTCTCCGTCGATCATGAATTCACAGTGGTCAAAGACAGGGCGATGTTGAATGAGCCCAAAAAGATTCGACAGGACCGCTCCAAGCTAAATCCGAACAAATACTGCGCTTATCATCAAAGTATCGGTCACTTCACTAGTGAGTGCCGAGATCCACTCAAGCAGTTGTGGAAATTTTATGAGGATGGGAAGTTTGTAGAATTTTTTAAGAAAGCCCCAACAAAGAGGCCAAGACAGGTGAGGAGGTAGGAAACGGATGACGAGGACGAAGAAGAAGAAGAAGACCGTCGCGCTCCCCCAGGCAACAGACGTAGAGGACCTCCCCCTCCACCTGCGCAACAAGAGCCGAATAGGGAAATCCTCATCCTCGAGTATCAGTCAGGACCTGCAGGGTGAATTGAAGATAGAAGACAGTCCATCTCCAAGAGACAGAGAAAAGTAGAAGTACGGGCTGTCAACCAAGTGCAAGAAGGCAGCTCCAGCTCCAAGCCAGCTGCTAAACCCACTGCCGAGCTGACTTTCTACCAAGCGGACTTGGAGGGGATCCTCACCCCCACAATGACTTGTTGGTGATTAGCGCAAACATCATGAATACAAGAGTCCACCAACTGCTCGTGGACACCGGCGCGTATACCAACATCTTATTCAAGAAGATCCTAGATCTGCTAGGTGACTATGAGTCTTATATAGAACCTTGTAATTATAGAATAGTGGGGTTTGGAGAAGTTGTAACCATCCCCCTAGGGATAATTAGGTTGAGTGTCGAGCTTGTATCGGTCGAGGACCCAGAGAGGAGGCTGACTAGGCTTGTATACTTCTTAGTAGTAGATCAGCAGTCGATCTACAACGGGTTCCTCGACCGTCCTTTTATTCATGAATTCAAAGCGGTATGTTCAACCTACAACTATTGTCTCAAATTCCCTAGTCCTAAAGGTGCCGGAACTGTCAAAGGCGACCTGAAAAAGGCTAGAGAGTGTTTACTCCAAGTCCAAAGTCGCCAAGTTAAAAAATCAGATGCGCAGGTACATGTGCTTGAAGACGGAGAACACCCTTCGGTAGACGAGCCCAACATCCTAGATGTCATCTTAGTTGAGATCAAGTTGATGGAGGTAGACAACCAGCCGGAGGAGATGGAGGTCGTCCAAGCTGAACAAGATGAACAACAACAGCCGGCACCAATGGAAGCAAGTGGGAGAGCCAACCAACCCAGTCACGCAGGAGTCGGAGGAGGCTCGTGAAACCACCTGTGTTGATGAAGGGGGCGAAGACCTTGAACCCCGAGTGGGTTACGAGCCGATGACAAAGGAAGACTGGGATGAGCTCACCAATGACCCGAGGTGGAAGAATAAGAAAACAAGAGTCACCCCCGTGGAGGAATTGAGAGCGATCCAGGTTAACCCTAACAGAGCATATTTAGAACTTTTTATAGGTTCTGAGCTGGCAGAGCCATACAATAGTAAGATGGAGGATTTCCTGAAGTCCAACCTGGACGTATTTTCCTGGTTCCATAAAGATATGACGGGGATCCCATTAGAGTATGCCTGTCACCGATTAAACATCGATCCAACAAGGAATCCCGTTCGACAAAAGTAAAGAAAGTATAGACAAGACAAGTACAGAGCCCTAACTACGGAGGTAAAGAAGCTGCTCGACAACAAACTAATCAAAGAAGCACTCTCTCCGCAGTAGGTAGCCAATCCAGTACTGGTGAAGAAACCAAACGGAACATGGAGGCTGTGTATTGACTTCACTGACCTCAATGCGGCGTGCCCAAAAGATAATTTCCCGCTACCCCACATTGACCAGCTGGTGGATAATACTGCAGGACATGATATGATGTCATTTATGGATGCTTTTGCAAGTTATCACCAGATAGCGAGGCACCCGGATGACCAGGAACATACGGCGTTCTACACCAACAAGAACCTGTTCTGCTGGGAAAGGATGTCGTTCGGGCTAATCAATGCCGGAGCTACCTACCAAAGATTGGTGAATAAAATATTTGACCAACACATCGGACATACAATGGAGGTGTACTTGGATGACATAGTAGTCAAGAGTCTACGGAAGGAGGATCTTCTAGACCACCTCAAGCAGGCCTTCGACATACTACACTACTACAATATAAAGTTGAATCCAAAGATGAGTATCTTCGAAGTACACTCAGGAAAGTTCCTGGGCCATCTAGTGAGCTAAAGAGGTATTGAAGTCAATCCCAGCTAGGTGAAGTGCATAATGGAGATGGAGATACCGGATGAGGTTCCAAAAGTACAACGGTTAACAGGATGTTTAACAGCACTGAACCGGTTCATATCCAGGTCGGGAGACAAGAATTGAGCATTTTTTGAATCCATCAAAGGCAAAGGCAAAGGCAAAGACCCGAAGACCGACAAAAACAACTAAGTGTGGACTGATGCATGCCAGAAAGCATTCGAGGACATAAAAAAGTATCTGAGCAACCCTCAGATCCTATCAAAGCCCGAACCAGGAGAAAAGTTGTACCTATACCTAGCAGCATCAGAAGTGGCCATCAGCTCAGTGTTAGTCCGTGAAGAAGGCAAAACACGCTTACCAGTGTACTATGTCAGCCAGGTGCTACATGAAGTAGAGCTACGCTATTCACCAATGGAGAAGCTGGCATACGCACTGGTGATGAGTGTTAAAAAGCTGCGGCCATACTTTTTTGATCACCAGGTGGAGGTATTAACAACGTTCCCCCTCGGGAAAATACTGCACCAGCCGGACACTGCAGGACGCTTGTTGAAATGCTCACTAGAGGTCAGCCAATACGTGATAACCTACGTACCCCGAACAACGATCAAGGGACAAGCGTTTGCCGATTTTATCGTCGAGCTAACTTTCCCACAAGATCCGACAAGGGAGCGTATAACTTCGTGGCACCTCTACGTAGATGGATCATCAACTAGCACATCAGGAGCCGGTGTGGTACTAATAAGCCTAGACAGAGAAGTCTTCACCTCAGCAATCAAATTTGACTTCAGAGCCACAAACAACGAAGCAGAATATGAAGTAATTGTAGCTGGACTTAGGCTATCATTAGCTGTAGGGGCAACCAATCTTCATATATTCGGAGATTCCCAGCTAATAATATCCCAAACCCGGGGGAATATAAAGCAAAGGACCAACAGATGGCGCTGTACCAGAAAATAGTGGCGCACCTGATCTCGATGGTCAAGCAAGTCTATATCGAACAGATCCCAAGACTGGAGAATACACAAGCAGATGCACTAGCTCGACTAGCTATGAGTACCGGTGAAGCAGAGCTGACAGAGGTCATCGTCACCAAACTAAAGGACCCCTCGACGTCCGATTATAAAATAAATCAGACTTCGAGTGGGGGGCAGGAAATAGGCGATGATTGGCGCACTTCGTTCGAAAAATACTTGAAGGATGGATCAATCCTAGAAGATGCACGGGAAGCTAGTAGGCTAGTAAAGCAAGCAGCCAGATACACGCTGGTGGATGGCCAATTGTACAAACGTGGATTCTCTCTACCCCTACTCAAATGCTTATCCGAAAAATAAGGGTTCGAGGTGTTAGAAGAAATCCACCAAGGAATCTGTGGGAGTTATGCTGGGGGGGCAAGCTTTGGTGTACAAGACGATCAGACAAGGGTACTATTGGCCCACTCTGCGTAACGATGCCATTAGCTTCGCTCGAAGGTGTCGGAAGTGCCAGCTATTTGCACCAAACATTCACGCTCCGACAAACCAACTTAAATAGGTCTTCAGCCCATGACCTTTTGCAAAATGGGGTATCGACTTGATCGGCCCATTCCCACCTGGCAGAGGTGGTTGTTTGCCAAAATCGTGATGATTTCCACGCAAGTGAACGTGGTCGT
>JAPKLY010000551.1:48110-130262 GCA_026898435.1 Prunella vulgaris
CAATTTATACCAAATTAGGGTCAAATATGAATATAAGCACATCAAAAACATATAGAAATGGATGCAAAAACATGCAATTAAGATCCTAATCAGTGGTGTAAAGTTTGTCGTAGTAGCGGTAGAATATTGCACAAAATGGGCTGAAGCTGAGGCACTCACAACTGTAAACCAAGAGAGAATGATCGGCTTTATCTAGAAGAACTTGATATGTCGGTTTGGACTCCCGCAGTAGATTGTGACGGATAATGGAAGGCAGTTCGATGGACAGAAGCTAAGAGAATTAGTAGTTCGTGGAACATTAAGAAGCATTACTCAACACCGTACCATCCGCAGTCGAATGGACAAGTCGAGGCGGTGAACAAAATTTTGAAGCATATATTGAAGATTCGCCTTGAAGATAAGAAAGGTAGTTGGGCAGATGAGCTCCCAGAAGTATTGTGGTCCTACAGAACTTCGTACCGAGCTAGTACCGGTGAAACCGCATTTACCTTAGCCTTCGGAACAGAAGCAGTGGTACCGGTGGAGGTCCAGAACGAAACTTGGAAGGTAGTAGGATACGATGAAGAAGGAAATGACGAAGCTTTAGCAGTGGGGAAAGACTTACTCGAAGAAACTAGAGCCTCGTCAGAACTAAAGAACGCTACCTATAAGCAGAGAGCAGAAAAGTACTACAACTCCCAGGTGAAGCACATAAAATTCAAGGACCGTTCCGAGTCACCGCAAGCTGGGCAAACGGGACATATGACCTTGAAGACATGGATGGAAAAGCTTTGTCATACACATGGAGCGCTATGCACCTAAAGAAGTTCTATCAATAGTAGAGGAAGGGGAACTGCAATTTGTAAATAGATTAGTCAGAGGTTCGCATCAGGAATGTTGATGACAACCTATGTAAATATCACTACTCAATAAAGATAGAATTCTTTTCAAAAGAAATTTGATTGTTCAAGCTCAAAACATGCAAGGACTAAGTCCCAAAACGTTATTATCTAAAGCTCGAGGCAAAGGCTAAAAAGGCCCAGGTTCGCTAAGTGTCCTTCTCAAAGGATCACTAAGCACCCACTACCCAAAGTTAGAAAAATTCTCAAATGACGATTTAAAAATTTCTAAGGCAAGGTCTATAAACCCGATCGCCCAAGAGAACAATAAAAGCACGATGTGCGGCCCTAAGCAGCGTAAGACGAACAAGTAAAGTGCCAAACTAAAAAGTACGATTCGTAGTCCTAAGCAACGTAAAACGAACAATTTGCTTCCCTAAGTGGTATAAGATGAACAATTGAGTACTGAGGTATAAAAATGAGCTAATAAAAGATAATAACGTGCGAAGAAATTAAATAAAAGTCAAGTTCAGCAAAAGAAATGATATTCATTCAAAAGGTACTTAGAAATTTTCTAAGTACTAAGAGTAGTGCTGATTACAAAAGGTCAACCAGCTGACCATCTTTCAAAAATAAAAAAACCCCTACCGGGTGAACTACCTAAGCTCGGCGAGCTATAACTACTTCAACAAAAACAAAAGAAGGCAAATAAAGCCCTAAGTCTGGGGAGCAGCGGGGGTAACATCAGAAGCTGGAGGGGCATCAGTGGAGACCTCAGAAGGGACCTCGCCGGCAACCTCGACAACTGCCTCCTGACTAGTGGGGGGAGAGAGAGTTGGCAACACAGTGATGTTTCCCAACCCACTGGTGTCCAATGTGCTGGTATCGATCATAATGTCCCCCATTACATCCTGCATCTGGTCATTGGTCGGGGGAGTCAGTTGTTCCTCAGCATTAACAACGAGAGCCTCAAGGGTCTGAATAACCTTCAAGTGTGCGGGAACGAAGTCCAGATTGACCCCCAACTGGGTGAGATCGCTGATATACAGTTCCATGTTGGTAGGGATCTTTGCATTTCCCATGCACTCTTTGAAGTCCCCAACCACCCCATCCCACTCATAATCCTTGTGAGATTTGGCCCAGTGCATAGATCGCAGGACCTCAGCATAACACTGATGAAGCCCAGGTTCGAAGCCTCCGCCTTTATCGCTAACAAGGCCTCCGGAGAAGTTGATTGACTCCGAAGCTCAGCAATCTCATTGGCCTTGGTGGCAACCTCCTCTCTTAACTGGGAGTACTCGGTCTGAGCTCCTCTGCTCAACTCCCTCTCCAACTCAAGCTCCTTCCTGGACAAGGCGAGGTCCCCATCCTTGGCGGCGAGCTTCTCAGCGAGCTCTGCCTCCTTCGCCCTAAGAGCAGCATCAACATTCTTTTGAATATTGGCAAACTTCCGCTGAAGCTCGCCAAGTTGGTTAAGTGCATCCTCCTCAGCCGCCAAAGACGCGACAACTTTCTCCTCAGTGATCTCCGCTGTCTTTCTTGCTTTGGAGAGTTGCTCCGCCATCCTAAATTATGAGGTGTTCTTTTTCGAACGGACCCTCTCCATGTCCGACACCTGCTCAATCGCCCTTTGACCTGCGAGCAAAATTTAACTAGAATGATGCATCGCTAGTCGAATGTTGTCAACAGGCGATTGCTTCTCCACAGTGACCAGTTGAGCATGGGTCCAGTGCCTCGGAACCTCCCTTATGGCTTGGATGGTAAGTCCATCGGGGAGACTACGCAGAGATGAGAACGACTGGGAACGCTTATAGGAGTGGAGGACTTCGCTCCTATTAGGATGAGCAATTGAAGCATACGTGCAAGAGTCGAAACACTTAGAAAAATATTACTACTGGAAAATGTGTTTAAAGAAGATCACTCAACCAACCCTGGCAGGGTCCCAACCCAGGATGGTGTCGTCCACCACTTGGACACCAAATGGTGATTGAGGAGTGGGTGATGCAGCAGTTGGGACCGGTGATGGAGGAGCGGTGGAATGCACGGAACCTCCCTGACCTGAGCCGGAGCCACCACATCCACCCCGATCAGAATCCTCATCGCGTAAGGAGAATCTGGTCCTTTTCGAAGCCTGGGCGTCCTCCTCACCCACTTGCGATCCATCACCACGACGGAGACCTTCTTTGTCTGATGTGGGGGAGGTTGAGAAGTTCACTCGGGTGTGGTGGCAGCACACCCACCGCCCCTGCCGGTCTTGGCAATCTGGGGCTTCGTCGGGGCCTTTGGGGGGTGCTTTCTATTGAGTTTCCTAGCCCCCAACACCTTCTTTTGAAGCGAGCTAAGTGAGCTCCACATTCTTGTTCGCCGCTAGAGCCGATGCGGAAGGTAACCCTTGCTTATTAGGATGAGGTAGACCCATCTTCAGCTTTCGAACAAATATATCAAAGGCTTCAGGGACCTCGATTGGAGAAATAGAAACCGTCACTCCTTGATATGCGCAAGTATGGAGAGATTAACAAAATCAGATAAAAGCTTGATATGGACCAGACGAACTGCACCAACAAGGCAAACTGCAAATAGAGGTAAACCTAGGAGCTCCGGGGCTTGCGCAGTGAGATGGTGAGGAGACGTGAGGACAAGAGCAGTTCACCTGCAGTGAAACTTGCTCAGGTACTCGATCTCTCGATCCTTATGGTTCCTCAAGCAGCACACCGTACGAATGAACTCAAATGCCTTAGAAATGTTGGAAGGCGTGTGTCTGGGCTTGTGATGTTTCAGAGCTACAAAAAGAAGGAAAATTATAATAGTAAATCTAATTCAACCCACGCACACCGAATTTATCCACCTACTGCTAGCCTCTCCATATTCCTTAGGGGAATTGATACGGCCTCCTCGCCGGGTATAATTAGTGAAAGCCCTCCAATCTCCCCCAATAAAAATGAACTGCTCCTTCCAGTCGCAGATTTTGTTTGGAAGACTTTCAATAAACTTGTCTCCGGGCTGAGCCTTCAGATAATAATAACATTTGCCCTTGCTGGACTACCTCGTCACGCTAAAAGCTGTTAGGGTTATACTAGAAAGTATGCTTTTACTTTGTATAACTAAACTAAATCTTTGAGCTTTATCTGAAATAAATCTTTTATCACTGTGCTTTGATAAATATGAATGTTATTTATTTATTGCAAATCGTTCATATAATAGTACAAGTTACACTATAGATAAATGTGGTGATCCCCGGATAACTCACAGCAAGATCACATTATCATTTCTTGTAACAAGTACTAAATTCACAACCTAGATGGGATTTGAACACCCATTGGTAAACGATTGATGTGTAAGTTCCAGATTGGCTTATCTTGACCAAGGGATTACACTAGTGCATGATGATGCATTGAAGAGGACCTACAGAGAGCTAATTCTTCCGTACTGATTATGGGATGAAGAATTAGACCTCAGTGGTCATTTATTTCTAAACCTCTGTCCCTTAAATAGGACTGTGTGTGATCCGTGTGTGGCACTTTATTTAGTTATGGGTACTTCACATCTTGGGTGACGCCATTAAGAACATGACAGTTGCTAAGATTTAATACAGAGGAACGTGTGCTTGGAGAGTCTTGCATGATTAGTCCCCTTGGTGGGCTCTAAACATTCGTCATACTAAATCTTGCAAGTGGAATTTGTTTCCGGTAAGATGATAAAGAAGAGTTGTCCTTACTCTAAGATAAAGAAGTTAAATAAATTAAAGCATTCATTGGCTTGATTAATTAACGGACAAGAGAATCTTAAACACGGGAAATAATGACCGGGAGCCATATGATTGTAATATGGGTTAAGATGGATAGTGCAACATTAATCCTATAGTGGAGTGAGATTAATGTTAATGGGTTGAATGACATTGGGCTCAATGTTAGAATTCAAGGCCAATTAGGAGGTCCAATCTTAATTCTCCTAAAGGCCCCTCAAGTAGCCCAATTAATTGTGCAACAATAAATAAGGTGACTAAAATAAAAGAAATATTTTTGGGCCCAATTTAGTGAAAATTTCAAAATTTATATATATATAATTAGTGAGAGGTTTTATGAAAAATAAATATGTAGCTTGAATGCAAGAATATCTAATAAAATCAAGATCTCATTTAATTAAAATATATGGTGCAAATTTCGAAAATTATGAAGAAAGAAATATCAATAATTGAATATTTAGTATTCAAGATTATCAAGATTAAAATATTTGATGTTCATGATAATCAAAATTTGAAATATTAGATACTCAAGATATTCAAGATCTTGTATTCTCATTATAAATCTGAGATGATACAAGACTTCATTATAATTATTATTGGAGAGCAATTTTCAAAAATTACAGTCTCTTGGGCAACAAATATTTTTCTTTCCTTGTGTTGTGATTATTCGTGTGGCCTCCCACAGGGTGTACGAATAAGGACAAGGGAATACTTGAGAAGGTTTTTGGATTTGTCAAATTGAGGGTCTCAAGAAGGACGCCTTCAAGTCCATTGTTGACACTATCTGCCTATAGAGGATCTCAAAGGACGCATTTGATCTCAACAGTTTTGCGAAAGCAGCTCAACCAAAGACGCCTTTTGTCTCAAAAACTGCCTTTTCTCAAAGAGGTATAATTCACTAAATCCCTTAGTTCCGCATGTTTAGGGCTTTATGTGATATTATATGTTCATATGTTTTTCATGTAAAGCCTATTGTTGGGTATACAATTATTTGATTTAATTATGTTTAAATCATGATATTAATTATAGGCTTAAATTTGTATTTAGCGTAAATCCCGAATAGATCTGCGTTCAATTCCCCAACAACTGGTATCAGAGCCGGTGTCGGGCTCTATACGTTAAATTGTAATTAAGTGTTTAATATTAAATTTGAAAATTGGATAGTAGAATTGCTAGATCTTTTTTTGCAGGTATCCAATTTTCATGGTATTTAATATTTATTTATGCATGCATGTATGATGATGCGGTTTTAAAATCCGATTCGTTCGGATCATTTTTTTCCCGTGAGAAAATCCACGGGTAGACTAGGATATTTTTTTGTAATGGACTAGTCTAGACGATAGATTTATTTATTTTTCATAAATAAATTGTAACCGATATCAAAGACGAAGAACGGAGATTTTAAGGCCCGGAGACAAAGTTGGTGAAATTTTATTGCGGTCGAGTGGGAGTTTAATCGAGATGAACGATAAAGCTTGAAGACGAACGGTGATTACGATATCTCGTAGTCAAAATGAGAAATTAAACCATGAAAATTGGATATAACGTGCCAATTTGTTTAATTTGTTTTGATGCCTGCTTTATTTATTTAATTTGATTAAATATTTGATTGCATGAATATCGTGATGAAAAATCTCAACTCCGAAAATTACTAAGTATGTTTTAAATATAATTCAGTATTTTATTCTAGATAATAAAATTGAATTATTTGGCCTCCATGATTTATTTGTTTGTGAAGTCTTTTGGCTACGCATTGGCAAGCGCCTTTCTCCCTATCGGATAGGCCAAAAGATAAGTTCACATGAACAAATTCCCAAAAGGATGATTGTGGATTATTATTAGTGGCAATATTGACCCTCCCATCGAGTGACTTATTCAAAACGAAGTAATAATCCTGTATTTAATCATTGTTAATACTTAGGTATAAAATTGGCATTTTATTACTCCCCATCGGAGTCCCTACCGATTTTATATGGTCAAGTGGGAGCTGACTATTAATTTTTGAAATAAAAAATTTGTAACTGTTTTTGTTTGTAACTTGCTGAAATGTGTTTGCATAAACGTCCACACTCATCATGGCTTATGTGAACTATTTTAAGATGTCGGCCGATTTATGCTATGTATTTTTTTTGAGATTTTATACAAAGTATAATCAAAATTTATGATAATCTTTACGAATCGATGTATGTATTGATGCAATGCATGTTTTATTTCAATTCAGCATGTCGTCTCCTTTTAATCCACTGTTTACGATACTTAAAGATAACAAATTGGAAGGTGAAAACTATGTTGATTAGAAACGTCACTTATTTATTGTCCTAACCACACAACAACCCAAATGATTTCTTGACACTCCAAAGCCCCCTACGACTACAAATGATGCGGATGTTGCCGAAAGGGAATATCATAGGGAGTGGATGAAATCCGATGAAATGGCTAGGTGTACCATCTTGGCTTCAATGTCAGATGTGTTGCAACACCAACACCAAGACATGGAATCCGTTTCTGATATGATGCTAAACCTTAGGAAAATGTTGGCTCATCAGAATTGTACGGCTAGGCAAATCACCATGCGAGATATGTTGTCGCTAAAAATGGTGGAGGGAACGCCCGTAAGGGATCACGTTCTCAAAATGATGGGCTACCTCAACAAGTTAGAGGTACTTGGAGTGGAATATGATGTGGAAATGCAAGTTGATTTCGTTCTCCATTCTCTACCGAAAAGCTTTGAGCAGTTCCAGTTGAACTATATGATGAATAATCAAGAGTTCACGTTGGCACAACTCTTGCAAGCTTTGGTATCGGTAGAGACACTCTTGGGACACCAAACTCAAGTCTTGGTGGAAAGCGGTCCGACTTCTTCCGCACCGAAAGGTGGGAACAAGAAAAAGAAGACCAAAGGCCCGAACCAAGCTAAGGGTAAGGTGACTAATGAGGGAGGGGTCAAGAAAGCTACCAAAGGGAAGTGTTTCAACTGCAGTGAGAAAGGACATTGGAGGACGGCCTGTCCCAAGCCAAAGAAGGCCGGGAAGAAAGGTAATTCTCTTGCACTTGTTGTTGAAACTTGTTTAGCGGCGTATGCTTCCCATTCGTGGGTAGTGGATACGGGAGCCACTGATCATGTATGTTTCACTTTACAGGGGTTCCGAAAAATCCGGCAACTTAGTGCGAATGAGATCCTCATCACATTGGGCGATGCTACGAAGGTAGCGGCTGTCGCAGTGGGAGACGTGCACCTATCTTTTGAAGATAGGGTTTTAGTTTTAAAAGATGTTCTTTATGTTCCCAGTTTTAGGAAGAATTTAATTTCGGTTTCTAAATTGTACGTTGATGGATACTCAGTTTGTTTTAATAATATGGTTGTTATTTTTCGAAACGATGAGTTCATCTGTTCGGGAACATTAGTGAATAATCTTTATACTATTAAAAGTGCAGACCACACACAAAATGCTTCTTATAACACATCGACCATTTCTAAGAAAAGAAAATTTTCTTCAACCATGAATGAAACACGTCTATGGCATTTAAGACTTGGTCATATTAATCTAAAGAGAATACAAAAGTTGGTGGCGGACGGCTCGTTGGAGTCTCTCATTGTTGAGCCATTTCCAACGTGTGAATCTTGTTTAGAGGGGAAAATGACCCAGAGGGCCATCGGGGCCAAGGGGAATAGAGCTAGTGAAGTGTTGGAAATTGTTCACACTAACGTATGTGGGCCAATGTCGGTTCAAGCTAGAGGAGGATTTGAGTATTTTGTAACTTTTAATGATGATTACTCAAGATATGGGTATATTTACTTTATGTGGCGCAAATCGGAAACCTTTGATAAATTCAAAGAGTTCAAAGTCGAGGCCGAGAAACATAGGGGAAAGAGTATCAAGTTCCTACGATCGGATCGTGGGGGAGAATACCTCACAATGAATTTTTTACCTACTTGTCAAGTGAAGGGATTGTATCCCAATTGACCGCACCCGGTACCCCTCAACAAAATGGGATTGCGGAACGAAGAAATAGAACTCTTTTAGAAATGTTCAGATCCATGATGAGTTATTCGGAGTTACCCAAGTCATTTTGGGGCTATGCCTTGGAAATAGCGGCTCACATTCTAAACTTGGTGCCATCTAAATCGGTTCCTAAAACTCCCACAGAAATGTGGACCGGGCGTAAGCCTAGTTTGAGACACATAAGGATTTGGGGGTGTCTGGCATGTGTGTTGGATAAGGAAGCCAGAAAATTGGATCCGCGTTCGGTATTGAGGTTGTTTGCAGGATACCCTAGAGGAACGAAAGAGGGTATGTTCTATAGTCCCAAGGAGCAAAGAATCATAATTAGTACGCATTCTAAGTTCTTGGAAGAAGACTATGGAACAATAGAAAGCCCAAAAGTGAGATTACCTTAGATGAAATAAGAGGGTCTAATCCTATACCAAGGGTACAAGTTGATGTACCACGCGACACACCAACACAACCGGAGCCTCGTCGTAGTGGGAGGGTTGTGAGACAACCCGAGAGATTCATGTTCGTGGGAGAGTCATGAATTAGACCCATTGACATACGACGAAGCACTCCAAGACAAGGATGCAGATTCTTGGCAAATCGCAATGGAAGCCGAGATGGGTTCTATGGATAAAAATGAGGTGTGGGAGCTTGTTGGGGTAAAACCCATTGGATGCAAGTGAGTCTACAAGAGAAAAACAGGATCAGATGGGAAGGTTGAGACCCTCAAAGCTAGATTTGTGTCGAAAGGATATACTCAGAAAGAAGGGATCGATTATGAGGAAACCTTTTCCCCTGTAGCCATGCTTAAGTCTATCCGTATTCTCTTGGCGATAGCTGCACATCTTGATTTTGAGATCTAGCAAATGGATGTCAAGACATCTTTCCTAAATGGAAGTCTTGAAGAAGAAATCTATATGCGTCAACCCGAGGGCTTTATTGAAAAAGGCCAAGAGCACCTTGTATGCAAGCTTAAAAGGTCTATCTACGGAATTAAACAAGCATCGCGAGCTTGGAATCAATGTTTTGATCAAGTAATAAAATCTTACGGTTTTGATCAAAATGATTTGAGAGTTGTGTGTACAAGAAATGTGTCGGAACTGTCGTGGTATTCTTGGTATTATACGTAGACGACATTTTGCTCATTGGAAACAATGTGGCGGTGTTGTCAGACGTGAGGGTATGGTTGTCAAATCAGTTTGATATAAAGGACTTAGGGGAAGCCGGTCATGTCTTAGGGATCAAGATTACTCGAGATCGAAAGAAAAGAATGATCGGCTTATTGCAAGCTTCATACATAGATACTGTTTTGAAACGGTTTAGCATGCAGAATTCCAAGAAAGGTTTTGTAACTTTTAGACATGGAATTCATCTATCGAAAGAGATGCGTCCGAAGACACTAGAAGAGATAGATTGCATGAAAGGAATCCCATATGCTTCGGCAGTTGGAAGCCTCATGTACGCTATGCTATGTACGAGACCGGATATCTGCTTTGCCGTAGGCATGGTTGCACGATATCAAAGTAACCCCAGGAAAGAGCATTGGACGGCTGTTAAAAACATTCTGAAATATCTCAAGCGAACTCGAGATAGAATGTTGGTTTATCAATAAGATAGTCTAATCCCCGTCGGTTACACGGACTCGAATTTCCAATCAGACTTAGATTCCAGAAAGTCTACCTCGGGTAGTGTGTTTTGTTTGGGAGGTGCAGCCGTGACATGGAGAAGTGTTAAGCAGAAATGCATCGCTGATTCTACCATGGAAGTTGAATATGTAGCTGCTTGTGAAGAGGTTCAAGAACTTCTTAGTGGACTTGGATGTAGTTCCGGATTTGCCCGACACCATCACGGTTTATTGTGACAATACCGGAGCAGTTGCAAATTCAAGGGAACCAAGAGCCCACAAAGCCAGCAAACACATTGAAAGGAAATACCATCTTATACGAGAAATCGTTAAGAGATGAGACATAGAAGTGGCAAAGATCGCAACGGAAGACAACCTAGCAGATCCTTTCACAAAGGGTGTACCTCTGTCGACTTTCGAGAGACATGTGGAAGGAATGGGAGTCAAGTGTGTTGCCAATCTGCTTTGAGTATAAGTGGGCGAAATTATTAGGAGATGTGTAGCACATAGATATGTTGTAGTGTACTTAAAAGCAGACTTTGAGTATAAGTGGGAGATTGTTAGGGTTATACTAGAAAGTATGCTTTTACTTTGTATAACTAAACTGAATCTTTGAGCTTTATCTGAAATAAATCTTTTATCACTGTGCTTTAGATAAATATGAATGTTATTTATTTATTGCATATCGTTCATATAATAGTACAAGTTACACTATAGATAAATGTGGTGATCCCCAGATAACTCACAGCAAGATCACATTATCACTTTCTTGTAACAAGTACTAAATTCACAACCTGGATGGGATTTGAACACCCATTGGTAAACGGTTGATGTGTAAGTTCCAGATTGGCTTATCTTGACCAAGGGATTACACTAGTGCATGATGATGCGTTGAAGAGGACCTACAGAGAGGTAATTCTTCCGTACTGATTTATGGGATGAAGAATTAGACCTGAGTGGTCGTTTATTTCTAAACCTCTGTCCCTTAAATAGGACTGTATGTGATCCGTGTATGGCACTTTATTTTGTTATGGGTAGAGGGTCAATAAGACTCAATACTTCACATCTTGGGTGACACCATTGAGAACATGACAGTTGCTAAGATTTAATACAGAGGAACGTGTGCTTGGAGAGTCTTACATGATTAGTCCACTTGGTGGGCTCTAAACGTTCGTCATACTAAATCTTGCAAGTGGAATTTGTTTCCGGTTTGATGATAAAGAGGAGCTGTCCTTACTCTAAGGTTAAAATGTTAAATTAATTAAAGTGTTCAGTGGCTTGATCAATTAACGGACAAGAGAATCTTAAACACAGGAAATAATGACCGGGAGCCATATGATTGTAATATGGGTTAAGATGGATAGTGCAACATTAATCCTATAGTGGAGTGAGATTAATGTTAATATGTTGAATGACATTGGGCTCAATGTTAGAATTTAAGGCCCATTAGGAGGTCCAATCTTAATTCTCCTAAAGGCCCCTCAAGTAGCCCAATTAAATGTCCAACAATAAATAAGGTGACTAAAATAAAAGAAATATTTTTGGGCCCAATTTAGTGAAAATTTTGAAATTTATATTTATAATTAGTGAGAGATTTTATGAAAAATAAATATGTATCTTGAATGCAAGAATATCTAATAAAATCAAGATCTCATTTAATTAAAATATATGGTGCAAATTTCGAAAATTATGAAGAAAGAAATATCAAGAATTGAATATTTAGTATTCAAGATTATCAAGATAAGAATATTTGATATTCATGATAATCAAGATTTGAAATATTAGATATTCAAGATATTCAAGATCTTGTATTCTCATTATAAATATGAGATGATACAAGACTTCATTATTATTATTATTGGAGAGCAATTAATTTTCAAAAATTGGTCTCTTGGGCAACAAATGTTTTTCTTTTCTTGTGTTGTGATTATTCGTGTGGCCTCCCACCGGGTGTACGAATAAGGACAAGGGAATACTTGAGAAGGTTTTTGGGTTTGTCAAATTAAGGGTCTCAAGAAGGACGCCTTCAAGTCCATTGTTGACACTATCTGCCTATAGAGGATCTCAAAGGACGCCTTTGATCTCAACAATCTTGTGAAAGCAGCTCAACCAAAGACGCCATTTGTCTCAGAAACTTCCTTTTCTCCAAGAGGTATAATTCACTAAATCCCTTAGTTCCGCATGTTTAGGGCTTTACGTGATATTATATGTTCATGTGTTTTGCATGCAAAGCCTGTTGTTGGGTATACAATTATTTGATTTAATTATGTTTAAATCATGATATTAATTGTAGGCTTAAATTTTTATTTAGCGTAAATCCTGAATAGATCCGCGTTCAACTCCCCAACAAAGCCTGATTGATCTCGGTGGTGGTTAGGCGATTCTTGTAACCCTCTAACCCGAAAACAGTCAGCATAGCCAAAAACTACTCCAACCATTAGGAGTAAGCTGGGTGATGGCGAGGTTCTTATCCATCAGAAATTGGCCAATGATCGGGTGCAAAGGCAATGTAAGGCTGGCTTCCAGGGTGTGAATGTTGACAGCCGTCAACCCGGGAGGAGGCATATTAGCTCGCTCTTTCGGTTCTGGGGCATACATGTGAATATCCTAAGGGATGCGGTACCTCTTGCAAAGGTTGGGAAGCACAAACTCCGAAATAACACTCTGTACAGAGTTCGCCTTGAAGTTTGACTTGCCATCCGCTTCCCTAATAGTTCGCTCGGGAGTAGGGAAGCTTGCCTGGTACCTTTCAATGTTTTCAGCCTAGTCCATCTCATGCTCAATTGAGGTAGGGATGTTGTGCTCAGGAAGTTGTGGATTCGGGAAATTAATGGAGCGGAGATACTCTAGAGTAATCTCCTCCTCCTCCACTTCATCCTCAAGTTCGCGTGTTAGCTCGTTAGCAGGGTCACCCGACTCAGTGACCTCCATTCACCCTCAGCAGCCCCAGCCGCCTCCCCTTCCCTTCCTGGGGCGTGCTTCTCCCAGAGCTCGCGAAGTCCTTCTTAAGGACCACCTCCTGAATTAGTGAGCTCGCCATGTAGCTCGCCAGATCCAGGGCGAGCTACAGAGGTCTTCTCAGAATTTGACCTAATAACGATTGGGGTTATTTGAGGGATCAGCAAATTACTCATCACGGGTTATTTCTCTGAGTTCCAGTTCGATAAGGTCCGACTTGAAGATCCGGAAGACATGGTATCTTGAGGTGGCAAGGTCTCAAATGTTTTGATTCTTAAAGTATTATAGTGTAAAGGGAGTTCGTGATTCTGGTGGCTGGAAAGTTCGAGAGTCACCGGAATTAATGGTGAATCAACAGAAAAGCAAGGAAAATGAAGAAAATGGAAATTTACAGAAGAAAGAGTTAAGAGATAAGAGGATTCATTGTTATTACCTTAGAATATCCAACGGAAGTCCATAGATGCTAAGGAATAATCACTGGAAAAGTGCACCGATTGCTCTGAAATGCTCTGGAAATTCGAAAGATTAAAAGTATGAAATGAATTTGATCTTTCGTACTTATAGAGAGAAGACGGGCGAGGTGTAGTTTAAGAAGAGTCTAGGGACCTATTTGCAACAAATTTGAAAATATGAAATGATGGGCGTGGGAATTGAAGCGTGGAAAGGTGTGCACGACAACTCAAATTCCACTCCATGTTAGCACGTCCACCGCCCTAGATAGCTCGCCCAAGATATCGGCACCACATTAGAAAGAGTTCGCCTTCACTATAGCTCTAGCCCACAGAGGTAAATCAGCCCGCCGATACATTAGAAACATCATGATGTGGACGAGCTGGGGGGAAAATGTTGGTAGGCGAACTAAAGCGAACGACTAATGAGAGATTATCCAAATAAACCACTTAAGGCTAGGTAGCTCGCCAGCAGTTCGCCAAGTTGACACCTTGCTACGTCATCAACTTTGACCGGTCAACGCCATGAAGTTAGAGGGAGCTCACCCAGGAGATCACCCAGTAGCCCAGAGGCCACGTCATTAGAAGCTAATCAAGGGAGCACCACAGAGAGAGAGAGAGCTTGCAAGGGAGCTCGCCTAAGACCTTGCCTAACTCCGAAAGACAAGGCCTGATCTTACTACCATCATCACACCATAAAGCAACACAAGGCAAGGGAGCTCGCCAAAGAGCTCGCCCAGTCCAAAATGAAGCTAATAGTTATGTTAGGAGCTAGTAGTGATGTAATAGGGCAAAGCAAGTGAGTAAGGACAGGTGTTAAGGACACTTATCAGCACATTAGGCTAAACAAGCCCACTAAGTGCCACATCATTACATGCAAACCTATAAATAGGTCTCTTGTAACTCATTTCTCTCTCTAAGCTCATAATACACACAACACTTTCTCTCACTACTCTCTCTCTATTTAAATTCTCTCAAGAACATTATCTAAGATTATTGTTTGGTAGAATCCAAAGTGTAATCAGTCATATAATTAACAAGATAAGTAGATTTTATCAACAGTTATTGATGTAACTTTTTGTGTTTTATGACTTATATGTAATGTTTCATAGATGATAGTATGTCGACAAGTTATGATTGACTATCTCATATGAGCAATCACCTCTGTTCAAGTGGGAGGACAAACATGAGATTATAATCAGAAATACAATGGAGATAGATTGGACCACAAATCTGCCTAACTTGTTTAATTAGCTAAATTTTACAAGATGTCCTGATACACTTGAGAGTGGATATCTGGGTTAAGTGCGTAGAATGCATTTAATTTATAATTTTACGCAATGTCAAAGTTGAATTAGACTTACGCTTCCGTCATAAGAAATTAAAAACATTATGACATGCGGTTTTAGAAAAACTTCATGTGCTAAATGACCCAAAAAGAAAATGAGAAAATATCTCTAATTTTTCATTGAGTATATTTTATTTTTTTTACCCTTAAGACTTTCTACATTGTTTCTAAGTTTACACTTTAGCGTTACTACTTTAGCATGTTTCTAATGGCTATGAATTTTAGGAGCTATGCGGTACATGTCTAGGAAAATAGCTACAATGGGAGACTATAGACTCTTAGTTAGAAAGGAAGAATGCCTTTATTTAACATATTCTTTTGTGATTTATTGACTAGTAAATCAAGCTGGGAGCTTGATTATGAATACATTAGAATTTTGCGAATATAGTTGAATATACTATATTTTGAGGGATTCAATAGAGATATACCAACAGGTGTTAAATATTTGAAGAATTCTGGGGTATAACGAGATTGCACATATCCGTAATGAAACGATTGAGGTGCTATATATCTCTAACAGGTGTATAGCATAGTAAATCAAGCACTCGTGGTCACACGAGGTATTTGTATCAATATGAATGTTGTTTATGATGATGAAGATGTGTAAGATATCATGAAACTTTATATGTGAGTGAGATATGTAAATAATATTTTATATATTATTTATATATTGAATAAACATATAAATTTATTTATCACATATAAAGTTTTATTATATTTTATATTAATTAATGAGGGAAGTTAATTAACTGCAGGGCAGTTAACTTCCCCCTCTGAATTGGATATTTAGAGGAATAGGAATCGGACAGAAGAGAACGGACGATATATTATTCCTATGAAATTAGTAACACAAAATCATCTAAAAAAGACAAAATCGAATTCTTTTGATGTGATACTATTCGTGGATATTTTGTACGCACTCTTACTGGTACTGGGATCCTGAGTACATGGATTGACGAGGATATCAATCGGGTCAGATTTATTCTGTTGTGCGGATTGATGTCGACATTCTTCTTTTTCGTGTTAGAGTGTCGTTGATTCAAACAATATATATATATATATATGTATGAGTAAGTCTATTATGTACACATGAATTTTTACATGGTTCAGAGACTCAAGCTCCTACATCCACGATCTGATTTAACAGGAGCAATCCACTTTTAGGATTGGTTCTTGTTTTTATACGTTCCAAGGTGCACAAGCAGTCTCCTTCATCTCTATGGAATTCAACTCCTAGGTGGTTTTACAAGTCTCAATCCTTTCCACTTCACCAACTCACAAACTTGAGTGGTTTAGCTTTCAGTTTTTCCAACTATGGTGTGATAACCCTTACAAACAAATCAATGCTAATGATTGGTTAACACTCTAAGCTAAATACAGAAAAGATTTCTATTAACACTAGGGAAATTTGTATTGAAGAGTATTGAATGCTTGAATGCTTTGAGCGCTTGAATCTTAGTTAATCTCGATTTATAGTGCAGTGTAACCTTGTTTGAGTGCAGTGTCTTCTGTATTTATAGTGAAGACTAATAATAGAATCGTTGGAGGAGATCAAAACAAATCTTCCTATTTTAGGTAGGTGGCAGCCTAGGGTTGTACGATTTACTTTTCATCATACTTGTTTAAGTGAAAGTCTTCTGACGCCGCCTACGGATTTTGGTTTATTAAATGTGAAGTCAGCTCCGTACACACGTTTCATCGTCTCACTTGCTGCTTTTCAAATGACTAGTTATTGATAAGACTTTATGCTTCATAGTAAATTAAATACTCCGAGTAAGTTGCACTTTAACTAGGTTAAAATTTTTGTCTTCATTAGGTCTGTCATTGTCTTTGTCCTCAGTCCTTTAGCATATATGCTAAGTCTCAAACGTCAGTAACCTTTTCTGTCAAGACTTACAAGTGTCAGTGAAGTGAACACTCAGCCCAATTACTCAGGTTACTTCCGCCTTCACTTAATAGGTTCTGTCCTGACTAAGTTTAGACCAGTCAGTAGAAACACTATCAGTAGTCTTTCTCAGGATTGCTTCTTCTCAGCATCGATCTTCTCAGAACTTCTTCTCAGGATCTTCAGGATCTCAACTTCAGGACAAATACTTGAATTTGATCTTCAATGAGCATACTGTCCTCAGGAACGAATGTTCCTGATTTCAATCTTCAGGACGTCTCCTTCTGACTTCAACCTTCAGATTGGTTACCCCTGAACTCAGTACATGTGAACATAAAACAAGTCTAATCTATCCTGAACTATACCTGAGTTCTATACAATCCTAAATTCTGTACTTAGACATTTCATCTTTTCAGACTAAGAGGGTTTGGACCCTGAATCAAAACTCAATTAATATCCTAACAACTTACGGTATGTATGGCGTTGAAACAATAATTTTAATGCGAAACTATAATTAAAATTGAACATAAAAAAATAAATACACAATATCAGAATATTAAGAACATGAAAAAAATATAAAAAAATAACAGCTAAACAATTCAAACATCAAGATTTTAAATCAAATAGAACTGCAATTGTAGCAATTAAACGTTACATTCAAAAGAAAACCATGAAAATTGTGTAGCAATAAAAAAAAATTATTTCACCAAATTATTAGATTTAAAATATGTACCTGGAAAAAAAAATCGAACATAAAATGATAAATAAACAATTCGAATATCAGAATACAATAAATAATAACGTCATAAGAGAAATAAGAACAAGTAAAAGACACACGAGGAAATAAGATTAAAAGATGATAATAATAATGTTTATAGAGTTTAAATTTATAGAAGTATAAAAATGAAGATGAACAGTTTAGATTAAAATATTAGATATAGGATTTGATATTATGAAAATTTTTATAAGGTTTATAAAAGATATATATATTTATAAAATATTAAAATATAGGGTCAAGATTATAACACATAAATAAGGTCGAGATTAATTTTTTTTGCCAGAAATAATGAGAATAGTGAATTTTGAAATCAATCATTCTGGTTGACTTTGTAATTTTGTTTTTATATAATATAATATATATATATATATGTATATATATATAATTATGAGTTTATGAAGTTCCAATTCAATAATTTTAAAGGTCAACATGATTGTAATAAAATCAAGTTCTAACTCGTATATAAAATCGTATTGTATAAGACTATCTCATTTTAAAATAATTAATGAATTATGATTTACCCAAGCATAATTATTTTTCAAAGTCCTAAATGCATGTTATTTTATATATAATATTATGCAACCTATATTTTTTAAATGAGTGGGTCTTACATGCAATATTGCACGGTGTAATATTGATTTAAAAAGAAAAAATTAAAAATTCGCAGGTCAATAGGGTCAAATAATAAAATTTGCAGATTTTGATCAAATTAGGTCAGATTTGGACAATTTTCAAATTTCAGTATTTTAGCTCCCAGTTTGTGTTACTATATGAGCAAATATATGTTAATATAAGACAGAATATGTGTTACTGTAAGATCAAATATTTTATTTACATATACTTATTTGTTTTTGTAGAAACAAACTTTTTTCATACAATGTAAGAGCAATATGTGTAATACTTTAAGAAAAAATATTAGTTTTTCATAAATATTTATTGATTTTTATAGAAATTATTTTGTTTTCATATAATAACACATATAAAATAGTAAAAAAAATGTGTTACTACATTAAACAATATACCTAAATTTAAAGGAATGATGAATAAATTAAGAAACATATTTATTCTTATAAAAAAATATTTTATCCTTATAGTAACACACATTTGCTCACAGAGTAACACAACTTGGGAGAAAAATGTATGTTACTATTAAAGCAAATATGTGTTACCATAAGAGCAAATGTGTGATACTGTATGTATATATATTTATTTGTCCGTAGTAAAATATATAGTCCTTATAGTAACACATGTAAGGTATTAAAAGATGTATTATTACACTAACAACATATTATCATCATAAATGAATAAAAAGAAAAAAAAAATTAAGAAACAGACATTTGTTCTTGTAAAAATACATATTATGCTCATAGTTCCTTTAAAAGTACAAAATTTAAATATTTTAAGAAGTCGTAATACACATTTTGCCTTACAGTAACACACATATGTTCATATAGTAACATATTATGGGACTGTCGTGATATAGTAACACATTACACATGTAAGGTAAAGATGTATTATTACATTAATAACATATTATCAACATAAATCAATAAAAAGAATAAAAGTAAATTAAGAAACACATATTTGTTCTTGTAAAAATACATATTATCCTTATAGTTACTTTAAAATTACAAAAAAATAATTTCTTAAGTAGTAACACACATTTTGCTTTATAGTAACACACATATGTTGATATAATAACACATTATAGGACTGTCGTAATTTTTCCTTGAAATTTTTATTTGACCTGATTCGACCCGCTAAGGATCCACGAATTTTATCAAATTATATTGCACGGGCCAGACTATGGTTCAATATTTCATTTAAGAACTTGTATTTTTAAATTTTAAGAAAAAAACTTATTTAAGAAAGTGTCATACAAATCAAATTCACTACATTATTACATCCATAAGTGAATGAAACTCTAATCCAATTATGTTTTATAGTGACATGTGATCAAAATACTAATTTGGAGATTCATTTCGTGGGTGAGATCATCTAATACAAAAATTTCTCAAATTTTAATTCTTTATATAATATTCTTATATTCTCTCATTTTTTCCTCCCTCACTTTTATACATTTTTATTTTTCATAATATAATAATTTCACAATAACTTAAGTTTTACCATACCTAACTTCATTTTACCAATTAAACATAAACAAAAGTCAAATTCGTCTTTTTATTATTTCAAAAAATCTCAGCCCTAATCTCCCTTTATATTTGCAGTCCAAAGGAAAAAAAAACAAATAACTAGGAATACAATACATAATTTATTTATTTTAATAATTACAATGAAACTTGGGATTGCCGATTGCATGGTTTAATCAGGCTGCTCAAGTAAATTTATTTAGGGCCACTTAATCATATGATATCAATTGTTTGTATAGTAGCAATAAGTTATTAGACCTGAAAAGGAACTTCCCATATGAATTCAAATAATCATAGATCTATCAAAATAATGCTTCTGATAATCCCCATGGTTTCTTGTGAACTAAAATTTAAAGAAACAATAAAAGAAAATAACAATAAATTCCATTTTCATACACTAAATCTTCAAGTATGGTTACTCAAGACATGCGCCTACTTCTATACCATATTAATTAAATCCACACACATTAATACTTGTATTTTAATTTCTCAAGATATTTGTATACGCATGTTACATTCACTACAAAACACGCGCGAATTAGCGGTCACCGCCTCAAAGGCGGTCGCTAAATATGTAATTAGCGACCGACGATGAATGTTGGTCAAAAAACAGATTTTTGCTACCGATTAGCGACCGACGGCGGTCGCTAATATCAAAACAAATTAGCGACCACCTGAAACCGGTCGCTAAACTTGTATTTAGTCAATTTAGCGACCAAAAATGGTGGTCGCTATTTATTTTTTTATTAGCGTCCGCCAAGGCGGTCGCTAAATATAATCTCCAAAGGCGGGTAGGTGGGCCATACTTGCCCGATTCAATATTTATATTTAGCGACTGCCAAGGCGGTCGCTAAATTATGAATATACAACAGCTTCTTCCTTTTTCTTTCTTTTTCATTCGCGAAAAAACTTCCACCCAACCTCCAAAAAATCTCTCAAATGTGAAGAATTTTCGTTACGTGTTGGTTACAATCTTTTGGGTCTATTGTCACATTGTGCTCGTTGCTTCAATTTGACCGTATGTTTTTACATTTTTACCATTTGATATCTATTGTTACATAATGTTTATTTGCTTGTTAAAATACATGTTATTTTGTGTTCGATTTGTGATTGTGTTAACATTATTTATTGTACATTAATTGTTTATGGATAATTTTAGCATTAATTATTAGTTGTACATTAATTTTTTATGGATAATTTTAACATTATTTGTTGTACATTATTTGTTAGAATTTTGTTGTGAATTACATATATGTATGATAAAGTTAGTTTAAATGATGTATGATTATAGTGGATATTTTGTTTTAAAAAATTGGATATGCTTGTTTACAGTCAAAACTCTAGCGAATTTTTTTATAATTATGTGATGTATTCTTAATTTAAAGCAGATGGAACTCCCTGATCGTCGTTGGATGTATCAAATGCCTCGTCTAATAGAAGGAATGTTCAACTCTAAATTTTATGAGAAAATGGATGAGTTTATTAAGTTTGCCTCTCGTAATCCACACTGAATGGATAGGTGTGGACAGATTAGATGTCCTTATTCAAGAAAAAAATGCGGTAACAAGTGTTTCTTGAGCATTGATGAGGTTAAAACTCATCTTGTGATGTATGGTTTTACTCCATACTATTACAATTGGACCGTACATGGCGAATCCCGGTGGAATTATAATATTGAAACAGTGACTGCCTTCTATGATCAGTTTGGTAGTGGTGGAGGTGAGAGATTTGAGATTGGTGGTTCGAGCCATGATTCACTACTTATACGATGATTGTTGAGTCTGGTTTGGGTGGTCACCACACTTCCATGGAGGAGGAACCAAATTCTCGTTCGCAGAAATTTTTTGAGATGCTTAAATCTGTCGATTAGAAGTTGTTTCTTGGTTGTGATACTGAGACACAATTATCATTCAATGCTCAGATGTTGTCCATCAAAACCGAAGGCAAAGTGAGTCAGAAAGTCTACAATCAATTTGCAAAGTTGTTCAAACGGGGCCTACCTAAAGTGAACGCAGCGCCAGAAAATTTCTATCAAAGTAAGAGGCTGTTGAAGGATATGGGTTTATCATTTGAGAAGATTGATTGTTGTACCAACAGTTGCATGCTATTTTGGGGCGAAGACGAGAGCATCTATCAGTGCAGGATGTGCAGTTACCCTAGGTTCAAACCCTCAGATCATAGGAAGAAGACATCTTTCAAGTCTATGTATTATCTTCCCGTCACTCCTCGTCTAAAGAGGTTGTATCAGTCAAGTGCCACTGCAAAAGACATGAGATGGCATGCTGAGGAGTGTTCTAATCAGAATTCCAGAGAGATGCGTCATCCTGCAGACTCCAATACGTGGAGACATCTTGATAGAGAGTTTCCAGATTTTGCAAGTGAGAAGAGAAATGTGAGGCTTGGTCTGTGCCCAAACTAATTTGCTCTATTTGGTATGCACGGGAAGAAGTATTCGTTGTGGCCTGTGTTACTAACTCCGTACAATCTACCTCCTTGGTTGTGTATGAAGCCTCAACACATATTTTTCACTGTCTTGGTGCCAGGTCCTCAGAACCCTAAGCATAACCTGGATATCTACCTTCAGTCACTGATTAAAGAGTTGTTATATTTGTGGCATACTGGGGTAGAGACATATGATGTGTACAGGAAGGAGAACTTCATGTTACGGGCTACTATTTTATGGACCATGAGCGACTTTCCAGCACATTCTATGTTATCTGGGTGGTCGACACAAGCATGCCAATACTGAATGGATGGATCTGATGCATTTTATCATCCACTGAGTAGAAAGGTATCATAGTTCGATAACCATCAGAAGTTTCTATGTGATGATCATTCTTTCCGGAAGGACAAAGTGAATTTTCTAAAGGGGAAACATGCTGTAAAGCGTCCAAGGGCACGAGTTCGAATAGTTATATAAATATTATTTATATTTTATTCACTACTTACTTATGATAAGAGTTTAACCAATTCAGTTTAACCATACACACTTTATTTTAGGTGATTCGTTGTTGAGAGACGTTACATTAACTGACTTGTAGAAAACGACTGAGGAGGGTGCAATGGATCACAATAAACGGATCCCTGGAGGTTGGAAGAAGAGGAGCATCTTTTGGGACTTGCCTTATTGGAGTAAATTATTGATTAGACACAACTTGGATGTGATGCATATAGAGAAGAATATATTTGATAACTTGTTCCACACGATCCTGAATAGAGAAGGCAAGACTAGAGATACTACAAGATCCAGACAAGAGTTAAGTCAGTTCTGTTCTCGTCCTAGCCTGTCCAATGGTCGACGACCAGGTGAGTTTCCACAAGCCAACTCGTCAACAAGTACCAGGCATCACAGAAGCAGAGGTTTATGAAGCAGTTCGCCACAAATTCATATTTTGATTCCAAAAAATGGTATGTAACATTATTTCATATTAAAAAAATTAATTTCAATAATCTTGATTTTTTATCTTCTAAAATTTTAATATGTAAAGGGAATAAGCAATCAGCTTCACAATCCACATCTTGAAGCTTGGAGCAAAAAACCACTTTGACAAGTGACATGTTATAATGGGTACTATTCAAATGGTTATAAATTTCACACAGCTGCGTATGCTTCAATAAAAGTCACTTCAAATAGCGGTGTTTGCATTACCAGTGGAGATTACAGTGAAGCACCGGTCGATTACTATGGTGTGTTGCAAGAAGTAGTTGAAGAGAAATATCTAGGGTGGCCTTCGAGGAAAATTGTTATGTTCTTTAGTGAATGCTTTGATCCGAGACGAGAAGGGAAAATAGTCGATGCAAACTACAAGTAACATCAACAAAAAATACCCAGCTACATACGACCCATTCATCTTTGCATCACAAGCATCTCAAGTATATTACTGTAAATATCCAGTTTCAGGCAAACCGAACTTAAGAACAGTTTGCAAGGTCAAGGCAAGGTCGTTGGTGGAAATTCCTAATTCATCCAAAGGAGACACTGTAATTGTTGAAGATCCATTCCAAACTGAAGTGCAACAGGCTCAAACAGTAGTTCTTGACGAAGGTATCAATCTTTCTCTGGATTTAGTGGCTGTAAATCCCAATACTGTAATTGTTGACAACGAAGTGGATGGAGAAGAGGTAGATGAAGATGATGAAGAAGATGGACAAGATGATGAGGATGAGGATGAAGAAAATGATGAGGATGAAGATGAAGAAAATGATGAAGATGATGGACAAGATGATGAGGATGAAGATTAAGATGATGTGGATACACAATTTAATTAGTAGTATTAATTATTTGTTAATTAATTTATATTTATTTTCATATAGGTTTAATTTATATAGATATATGAATAATATTTGTGTTGATATAGGTATATATGAGTACAAGAATAAAAATTAGTGCTAAAATTTTAATTAGCGGCCGCACAATACATATAAATTTTAATTATATATTATAATGTAAAGACCGCCTAAAGCTCGTGGGTTCTAAAATTCGAAATTGTATTTAGCGACCGCCTAGGCGGTCTCTAAATAATTACTAAAATTTCACCGGTATTTAGCGACCGCCAAGACGGTCGATAATTAATAAAGTTGACTATTAAATTGACTTTAGTTGGTGGAAGACACGTGGCCCACAACTAATAATATTAGCGACCGTCTGCGTAAAATTAGCAACCGCCTAGGCGGTCGCTAATTATAAGAATAAGATTTATAGTCAGAAACATTTGTTCATTCGTATTTTTACACCCAACTTCACAAACCCCCACCCCTTGCTGCGGCGCCTGTGGCCGCCCTTGCCACCGCCTGTTGCCGCCGCCGTCCAAAGGTGAGTATTATATGTATTATATATATATATATGTACTATTGCATATTATATATATATATTGTTATATTTGTATTTTGTTATTTGATATTAGTATTATTGGTATATATTGTTATTGTTATTGTTATTGGTATTATTGTTATTATATATTCTGAAATTGTTATTATTTGGATTATTGTTATTTGATATTGGCATTATATATTATGAAATTGGTATTATTGTTATGTGTTATTAGTATTATTGGTATATATTGTTATTGTTATTCGTATATATTATTTTTGGTATTGATATTATTGGTATTGATGTTGGTATTATTGATATTAGTGTTGGTATTATTTGGTATTGTTATTGTTATTGGTATACATTTGTTATTTAGTATTGGTATATTTGTTATTTGGTATTATTGGTAGTATTGGTATATTTATTATTTGGTATTATTGGTAGTATTAGTATTATTTTTATTTAGTATTGATATTATTGTTATTTGGTATTGGTAGTATTGGTATTATTGTTATTTGGTATTGATATTATTGTTATTTGATATTGGTATTATTGTTAGTATTGATTATTATTGTTATTGTGTATTTGTATTGATTAGATAGAGGGGGAGAGGGAGACGGAGAGGGCGAGGGAGTGGGAGAGTCCTCCCTTAACATTAGATCCGCATCACTCAGTTTTATCAACCGATTGGAGATGCGGGAGAGATTTCTACTGCAGGTGTGCTTCTTCATTTCGACAGCATCCTCGACAGGATACTTGAATCGAGGTGAAACCGTTTGAGGGACAGTAGATACTTACTTATCAATTTTTCTATAATTATTATTAATATTAATACCCGATCGATTATTTATGCAGTTTGCTTTCGAGTAATCACAATTCCTACCCTGTCACGAATGCACTAAAATCAGTAGTGTGGCCTTACGGAGTAACTTCGTGGAGTAACGTTCCCACTGACAAGAAAAAAGCTTTTTTTGAAGAGTATAAGGTAAATTTATAAATAATATTATTTTTTATTTTAAATTATATGGAATTTAATTTAATTGCAGAAACTAGCAGTATAGGAATGTTGATAAGCGAACTAAAGCGCACTACTAATGAAGGATTACAAGAATAAATAACCAAGGTTGAGGAGCTGGCCAGCATGGAGGCTGAGGAGCTCGCCAGGAGCTGGCCAGCATGAAATAACCAAGGTTGGGGAGCTGGCCAGCATGGAGGCTGATGAGCTGGCCAGCATGAAATAACCAAGGTTGAGGAGCTGGCCAGCATGGAGGCTGAGGAGCTCGCCAGGAGCTGGCCAACATAAAATAACCAAGGTTGAGGAGCTGGCCAGCATGGAGGCTGAGGTGCTCGCCAGGAGCTGGCCAGCATGGAATAACCAAGGTTAAGGAGCTGGCCAGCATGGAGGCTGATGAGCTCGCCAGGAGCTGGCCAACATGAACGCAGGGGACCTCACCCAGACGCATGAGAGCTTGCCCAGACGCATGATGACGTGCCAAGAGTCGACCAACACCAAGAGAGAGAGAGCTCGCAGGGGAGCTCGCCAACACCCAGGAGACATGGCTGAAGTCCGCTACCATCACCGCAACCCAGAATAGCACAAGGCAAAGTAGCTCGCGGAGAAGCTCGCCAAGTCCGAAGTATGGACAGTAGCTATATAGGAAACAAATAGTGATGTAGTAGGACAAAACATTGTAATAGAAGCATAGTAGTGAGTAAGGACAAGTGTAAGGACACTTGTCAGCACCAAAAGCTAAGTAAGATCACAAGGTGCCACCCCACTACATGCAAACCTATAAATAGGTCTCATGTACACATTTTCTCTTTCTAAGTTCAGAATTCCAACTATACTTTCTCTCTCTAAACTCACATTTTCTCTCTCTAAACACAATCAAGAACAAGCATAAATCTTTGTATTGTTTGGTGGATTCCTATGTCATAAACAACTATTAATCCTGCCAATTAACAAAATCCATCATCAATTTGGAGCTAGAGGAAGGGTACAAACCTCCGATTCCAAAAATTTGTGAGAGAAAGTGAAGACTATTGAAGGTGTTCTTGAGCAAACTCAAGAACACTTGAAGGACATTTAAAGAAACAAGGAAAATTCCCAGTTTCCAGCTTATTTCCCATTATTTTGGACTAAAACAGAACAAAAAAGGACTACTACCCAACTCGGCGAGCTACTACCCAACTCGGCGAGCTACTACCCGACTCGGCAGCTACTACCCAACCCGGCGAGCTACTACCTAACTCGACGAGCTATTACCCAAACTTGATCATGTCAAACGATAACACCTCGGCAACTACCCGGCGATGGAAGGGGTGCACTGCTAAAAAATAAATCGATGGGGAGACTTCTTGCCAGCGAGCTCTCCAATGAACTGAAGTCTAGAGAGCTCCCCAGCAAGCTGAGCTCGCCCCAGTGGCCTAAGATGGATTGAACCCCGCACTTCAGGACATCATTAACGACCCTGACGAGCTCCAGCGCACCATCACCACACTCCAGAGGCTGCAACAGTAGCAGCATGGCGAGCTCGCCCAAGCGTCTCGGCGAGCTCCCACCAACAATGCAGGAGCGCAGGCCACAAGACACACACATGTCACTCAAACCAGGGGGCATGCTGGCAAGCTCCCGGCTGAGCAGGAGGCGAGCTCCACTAGAGCTCACCAGCATATAGAAGCCGCCGGCAAAATGAAGGTGGCTGACAGGCTAGGTTCCCAAGGTGTGCGAACTACTGCCTACACAGAGGCATCAAACAAGAGTCGGCCCCTGCTTCATCTCGGACGGAAGAGTCAGATCTACGTCCGCATAGATCCACACATGACT
This sequence comes from Prunella vulgaris, assembly GCA_026898435.1. Classification (NCBI taxonomy): domain Eukaryota; kingdom Viridiplantae; phylum Streptophyta; class Magnoliopsida; order Lamiales; family Lamiaceae; genus Prunella; species Prunella vulgaris. The sequence continues at coordinate 75,495 of JAPKLY010000551.1, forward strand.
GACTAAGGAGGCCAGCTGCCGATAGACTTGGCCTGAATGGTGGCCGTCAGTTCCAGCCCATCACTGAGGGGCTGCCCCAGAGCGAGGGACTGAGGGGTCATGCTTCCATGAGATGTACGGTCTTTAAACAGCCTCCACAGGAGGTAGCTCACGAAGATGAGCTGGCGACACTAAAGAAGGCAGTGGAGCAGTTGCAGATGCAGGTAGCTGCCAAAGGTGGCAGAGTTGATGCCACCACACTTCCAGCATCACCATTGGCACCGGCCATTCTCAAAGCACCAGTACAAAAGAAAATCTAGTTCCCGGTGATGGCCGCATACGAGGGAGAATCAGACCCGAAGGTTCATATCTCCAAGTATACGGACTATATGATCTCAGAAGGTGCCACGGACGCAACACAGCGCCAAAACTTCCCATTGACCCTAGGGGATCGCGCTCACCGCTGGTTCTCATCACTTGCCCCGGGGTCAATCCAGTCATTCGGCCAGCTCACCCGGGAGTTCTTGGCCCACTTCTCCAGGTACGGGGTCCTACTTGACCCAGAAGCACCGGCTAGCCAACATTCATTAAGGAGAGAACGAAATGGACCAGCAGTACCTGGAGAGGTTCGATAAAATACTGCTGGAAGGCGAGCTAGTGAGCAAGGACACCAAGATCATGGCAGTGATGGCTGGTTTGAAGAAGGGGACCAATCTCTGGAAGGAGATGCACCATGCATGCCCAAATACTTACGCCGAGTTCAGACACAAGGCGGGAGTATACGTCGCTATGCAGGAGGCATTACTGAAGGAGGTCGGTGGCACCGGAAAGAAGTCCGGGGGCATTTACAAGGCCCCAAGAAATTTAAAGGCATTCAGAGACGGGGACGAATTCAAGGAAAAGATGAACTAAGTGCTGATCGTCTCCTTCGATCATGTGTTTGCAACAGTCAAAGACAGAGCGATGCTGAGTGAACCGAGGAGAATTCAGCAGGACCGTGCCAAGATGAACCCCAACAAATTATGCGCTTACCATCAGTCCATCGGACACTTCACTAGTGACTGCTGGGACCTACTCAAGCAACTCTGGAAATTCTATGAAGATGGTAAGCTAGCCAAGTTTGTGAAGAGGGCCCCGGCGAAGAGAACCAGGCAGGTAAGGGGGAATGAGGACTCAGATGATGAAGAAGAAGATAAAGACCGACGTGGATATTGAGGACCTCGAATGAGACCAGCTGGGGGGTTAGAAGATGGAAGTTGCGCCGTCTAAAAAAAATGTAAAAAAACATAAAAAAAATGTAAAAAAAATGTAGGTACATGTGCTTGAAGACGGAGAACACCCTTCAGCAGACGAGCCGAACATCCTAGACATCGCCTCAGTTGAAACTGAGTTGATGGAAGTAGATAACAAGCCGGAGGAGATGGAGGTTGTCCAAGCAGATGTACCAGTCCAAGTGGAAGAACCAGTGGAAGACTCGCACCCAGCAGCCATGGAGGAGGATAATGATGCCCAAGTGGAAGGACAGGTGGAAGACCTACAACCAGCACCTGTAGAGGAGGTCCATGATTCATTGCACAAACGTGTGTCAGACACTGAAGACGAGATTGTGAAAGAACTGATGATCAATGTCTACATCGGTTCAAGAAGTTGAAGAAAAAACTAGAATATTTTTAGCGGTTGGCACATCTGGAATGTTGATGACGACTAGTGTAAATGTCATTACTCAATGAAGTTAGAATTTTTCCAAAGAAGATCAACTGTTCAAGCTCGGAATCCGCAAGGACTCAAGTCCCAAAACATTATTATCTAAAGCTCAAGGCAAAGGCCAAAGTGCCCTGGTTAGCGAAGGTGTCCTTCTTAAAGGATCACTAAGCGCCCACTGCCCAAAGATAAGAAAAAGTTCACAACAGACGATTTAAAAATGTGTAAGGCAAGGTTTTCAAAATTCGATCGCCCAAGTGAACAACCAAGAACAACTCGCTGTCCTAAGTGGCCTAAAATGAGCAATTCGCTACCCTAAGCGGCGTAAGACTAACAAATAAGTGCCAAATAAACAACTACGATTCGCTGCCCTAAGTGGTGTAAGACGAACGATTCGCTTCCCTAAGTGGTATAAGACGAACAATTGTGTACCCAAAATAAATAAATTCGAGCTACTTAAAGATAATAATGTTCCAAAAACAAATAGAAGCCAAATTAGGACAGTGAAATTGTGATACATCCAAGAGGCAATTAGAAAAGCCCCTACAGATCGAAACCAGCTAGCCATTGTGGAAGATAAAAAGCCCCTACAGAGCAAAAAACACAAGCTCAGCGAGCTGAGGAGCAGTGGAGGCCTCAGTTAATAGAGAAGCCAGGACATCAGTGGGGGCGACCTCCTTCCTTACCCTACCATACTCCGCCCGGAGCTCGCGAAGACTATCCTTTGGACCACATCCAGAGTCGGTGGCCCACTCACCAAAATCTGATGGGACCTCACCCAGTTGGTCGCCTGATCCTGGGCGAGCTACCGAGGTCACCTCGGAACTCGATCCAATGATGATTGAAGTTACCGAGACCTACGATGAAGATTCCGGGCCTCAGCAACCTAGTTGGCCACGTATTTATAGAAGGAAGATGGGCGAGGTGTAAGGTTGGGAAAGTTTGGGGACCTATACGCAAAAAGCTTGAAAGATTGACATGATGGGAACGGGAAATAAGGCATGGAAAAGTGTATACGATACCTCAAATTTTGGGCCACGACAGCACGCCCACCAGCACAGGTAGCTCACCAAGAAGCTCGGTATCAAACCAAAGGGAGTTCGCATATACTCGAGCTCTCACCCACAGGGGCAAATCAACTCGCCCACATATTATAAGTATCATGATGTGGACGAGTTGGGGGCAAATGTTGATAAGCGAACTAAAGTGAACTACTAATGAAGGATTACAAGAATAAATAACCAAGGTTGAGGAGCTGGCCAGCAAGGAGGCTGAGGAGCTCGCAAGGAGCTGGCTAGCATGAAATAACCAAGGTTGAGGAGCTGGCCAGCATGGAGGCAGATGAGCTCGCCAGGAGCTGGCTAGCATGAAATAACCAAGGTTGAGGAGCTGGCCAGCGTGGAGGCTGATGAGTTGGCCAGGAGCTGGCCAGCATGAAATAACCAAGGTTGAGGAGCTGGCCAGCATGAAATGACCAAGGTTGAGGAGTTGGCCAGCATGGAGGCTAAGGAGCTCGCCAGGAGCTGGCCAGTATGAAATAACCTAGGTTGAGGAGCTGGCCAGCATGGAATAACCAAGGTTGAGGAGCTGGCCAGCATGGAGGCTGATGAGCTCGCCAGGAGCTGGCCAGCATGAACGCAGGGGAGCTCACCCAGACGCATGATGACGTGCCAAGAGTCGACCGACACCAAGAGAGAGAGAGAGCTCGCAGGGGAGCTCGCCAACACACAGGAGACAAGGCTGAAGTCCGCTACCATCACCACAACCCGGAATGGCACAAGGCAAAGTAGCTCGCGAAGAAGCTCGCCCAGTCCGAAGTATGGACAGTAGCTATATAGGAAACAAATAGTGATGTAGTAGGATAAAGCAGTGTAATAGAAGCACAGTAGTGAGTAAGGACAGGTGTAAGGACACTTATCAGCACCCAAAGCTAAGTAATCTTACAAGGTGCCACCTCACTACATGCAAACATATAAATAGGTCTCATGTACACACTTTCTCTCTCTAAGTTCATAATACCAACTATACTTTCTCTCTCTAAACTCACACTTTCTCTCTCTGAACACAATCAAGAACAAGCTTAAATTTTTGTATTGTTTGGTGGATTCCTAAGTCATAAATATCCATTAATCCTTCCAATTAACAAAATCCATCAACAGGAACCGCAACACGAGGCACAAGTGGAGCATCTATTCTATGAGAAAGCGTTGCATCGGAGGAAAGACCTAGTCCCCGCTATGAAGAAGAAGAGGAAGGAGGAGGGCTGGATTTATAATATGGGGACAAACGAGGAGGGCCACAACATTTGGGAGGGGCTAGTTAATTACTGGCTAGATCCGAAGAACATGGAGAAGACCGAGAAGTGCAAGCAAAATTGGCTTAACGTCCCTAGCGGGCAAGGCGTTGCCAGACATCGGGCTGACTCTTGTAAGTATTTAATTTTATAATACTAGCATTAAATTTTTTAAGTTAATTTAATTTAATTTAATTGATTTTTTTTATAGGAGCAGCAGTATGGACGGAAGCTCTCCCATTTCGAGAGGCAGAATTTTGGACACCCATGCAACGAGTCTGGACAGTCTACCTACGGTCGCACAACCGACCTGCACGTAAGTGTTTTATAATTTATGTTTTAATTTTTAATTTAATTAATTATATTTATATTTTTTTAAATGTCAGAATAAGATGAAGCAGGCCCTTCAAGAGGCTCAGACTCGGTCAACACCCACCCCGGAGAATTCTTCCCCCACCTCTATTGACGAGGACCAAATCAATTTAGATTTGGCAAGCCGCAAAAAGGGGAAGATTCTAGGATTAGACAGTCACAGTAAAACTGTCCGCCTATCCCAGAAGGGGAGCTCATCCTACTCCATCAACTCTTACCCTCCGCCGCCGATCTTGATAGTCAACTCTCCGATATGAGAAATAAATTGGAGAGATCTCAGACAAAGGAGAAGAAGTTCAAGAAATGGATGAAGAGATCGGAGAAAGAGGCAGAAATGATGAAGAATTGGGTTAACCAAGCTTAAAAAATAATGGGTATGGATGCTCCGGTATTTCCTGCCGGTGAAGAACCAACGGGTCAGAGTAATGAGGATGAGGAGGTCGTCGAACTTGATGACGACGAGTTTGATTCCGATGAGTAGTTTATTAATTTGTTTGAATTGTTGAACAATTAATTTATGTTTATGTTGAATACTTAATATTTTTTATTTTATATAAATTATGTTGGATGTGTTTATTTTTATTGTTGAACAATTACTTTATGTTCCACATTATTTTTTTTAATGATATATAAATTTGATCAAATTGAAAAAAAAAGTAACTCAATTTGAAATTATATATAATTAATTACATAAAAATAAACTAATTAAAAAAATTTAGTAATGTCAAATAATAAATTTAGAACATTATAAATAATTATTGGAAAATATTATAATAAACAAATTAAAAGGCAAAGGAAAATTATTTTGATGAATTTGAAAAAAAAAATGTGACTCAATTTGAAGTTACATACAATTATTTGTAAAAAACAAACAAATTAATAGATTTTAGTACATAATAAATTTAGGACATTTTATAATATTTATTCAAATATATATATATATATATATATATATATGTACATAAACAAATTAGAAATAATAAACAATTAATTAGATGAATTTAAAAAAAACGGGACTCAATTTGAAGTAATATACAATTAATTGCACAAAAATAAACAACAACGACAAGTGCCCGAGTGGAACACGCTACCTCTGAGTCGCCCAGAGATCGCTTGTTCGAAACCTCTCAGGCGTGGAAATGTGGAATTAATTCAGAGCCTATGAAGGCTCATATAAATGATGCAGTGTATACCTTATGATGCTGGGACTTGGGCCAACTGGTTCGAGCCCGGCCCAGCCATAGGAAGGGCCTGGGTTCGAACCAGCTTGACCCCAATTTTTTTCCCCGAAATTATTTAATTATTTGCGACCACCTCGACGGTCAGTAAATATCTAACAACAAAAACTATCTATGTAATTTTAATATATTCTGAAATTCTACGACCGCCAAAGACGGTCGGTAAATAAATATTTCGAAACAAATTTTGCGACCGCTCACGATGGGCGGTCGCTAAAATTTTCAAACGGGTCAAAACCCGGACAATTTACCGACTAATTAGCTACGGAATAGACGGTCGCTAAAATTTAGCTACCGGATTTTTCGCGACTCACCTAATCGGTCGCTAATTCGCGAGTTTTTTGTAGTGATTATCACATAGTATTAGTTTTTGTAAATAACTACATAATATTTTGTCAATTTAATTATAATGTACATGGCTCTCCTATTAGCATAATTTGACATGTAATGCTACGGGTATGAACTACATTACAAATTATAATAACACATGTATTTTTATTCATTACACATGTATCATATACGATAAAATAGTAAAATACGAGATGAAATATTAAAATGGAATAGGAGATCCATACAGAAATTCGGTGTAAATCTCTTATTCTACTTTTGTACTTCAATTTCGTATTTCACTTCTAATACATAACATCTCCCTATATATTAATGGGGAGTTTGTGTTGCCTAGGTGTCAATTTTTTTTTTTTTTTTTGTCCCTTATAGAATGTATGTTAGTACACATGTCAAGATTTGATTGGATTTATTAAATAAATATATGTATAATATTTTCATGAATCTTAGATTTTACATATTTATTGTGGATCAACACTTGTGTAGAAATTTCTATCGTAAAAATATCCATTTTTAAAAAATTTGCGGATCTAAACTGGGTCGGGTCAGATTTGAACATTTTTTTTTAAGATTCGCGTAACTTGTAGTTCCAGGTTTTTTCGCTCTCAAGTATGTTACAATTTGGGCAAATGCGTGTTACAATTAGGCAAAATTTGTGTTACTAATTCTTTAAAAAAAATTGTACTTTTCAAGTAACAATAAATAAAATATGTATTTTGTTTGCCTATTTGGTGTCTACGTGCAAGTGTACAAGATCGTTATTGTAATGACATGCTTAACCAAGTTTATTTTATATCGAACACAGGGAGAGGGGTATTTGTAAGGTAAGATTATCGTTCCGAATTTGAAAACACAAAGCAAGTAAAGGGGATAAGGTATCTATGTCTACAAGTGCGTCAAACAAGTAAACTACCTATCACCTTGATTCACAAAGTGAGCAAGTTGGGTGAGAAGTATATTAGTGTACTATCTTATGTTTCATGTGGTGAAGTATCACTTACTCATGCATTGAGGTATTGTACAATCAAAAGGCAAGCCACTCTAACATGCAAAGGTCTCCCTAAATGCACATAAGAGCCTCTAATTGTCTTTCTAATTCACTAAGGTAATTCTCACTATCTTAGGAATTTTAACAAACACATAGTATGCAATGTCCTAATAACAAGAATGCTTAGGAAAATAGCGCAACTCTCGTATGAGACTAAATCCTAATGGCCTATACAATCAATTATGCATATAAGCATTCATACAAACCATCAAATTAGAGAATTGATCATAAAACATCTCAAGCATTCATAAGATCAACATAAACACCATACTAATCCATAGGAATCATACACCAACACACAAAGGAATTAGTCCATGGCTAATTTAGTAAACAAAAGAGAAATCGAAGTAACTACAAACATCATTATGCAGGAATTATAAAGAGTATACAAGAATTTACCTATTACAAGGAAATTGAAAAGATACAAGATTACCTCTAGAAGCTAAAAATCGATCCGACAATAGAAATTGAAAACTGAACGGTAGAAATGTAGCTTGAGCTATGTTAAGAATACAGGAGAATACGGATTGAAGATCCGTACGGTAGATTGAAAGTAATCGCAGAAATCGTAAATGGAAATCTAAGAACACCCACTTGGAAACTACCTCTAACTTCTCCTAATCTAGTGACAGAATATATGATGTAAGTGAATCTAAGAAAATGATAAAAGTCCCTTTGCAAATCTGAGATGGAAGTATATATAGCGTCCTTGGATCATTGACTAAGATGTCTTTCATTAAAACGCGCAAAAATACGAAAATAGCCCTGAAAATCCGAGTATTATGGACATCTGTCGCCCAAGAGCTGTAGGCCTGTCGACCTCTTGGTCGACAGCTTGGTCGACAGGAGAACATTTTGTCGCGCAAGAGTAGAGCGTCTGCCGTCCGAGCTGGTCGACACCTCACTCGCTCCGTGCGTGTCTTTCCAAGTAGCTTGGTCGCGTGGAGGCTGTCTTCTGATGAAGGAGTCCTTGTCGACCGAGGCCTTAGTCTCGGTTGATGCGCGACTTTCTCATTTTTATCATATATTGAGCTCTAGAATTCCGATCGACTCGATTCTTATTTCGTTGTGACTCTCTCTTCAAGCTCTTCAACATGGAATAATATTTTCTCCATTTTGCTCAACTCCAAAATTCGGACTTTTCTCGATCTTGCTCGTTTCTTCCCTATTTTGCTCGTTTTCACCTACAATCACAACTTCTAGCAAAAAAGGGTTAAATACACAATTTATACCATATTAGGGTCAAATATGAACATAATATCTCCACAAGCATATAGAAATGAGTGCTAAAACATGCAATTATGACCCTAATCATACCCCCAAACTAGATTGTTGCTCTGCCTCGAGCAACGAAGCGATAAGATAGGGGAATAATTGTATGTATGAAGCATCAAAGACAAGATCAATGCCATAGAATCATCAGTCAATATCTAGCCAATCTAAAATACAATATCATCCAATTATCTATCAAAATCAAATCATGGAACAAAATATCAAGTGAATGAGTCATGATCCTTTCAAGATAAGTGTTTCACTCAACCCTCAAGTGTTTAGGCTCTCTCATTCATCACACAATGATACACATACTACCATAAGCTTGACTCAAGTCTACATTCTCCACCACCCGGAATGACAAATCAATCACATATCAAGGAAGACTTTTAAAGGTTGTAGTGTTGGCTCTTTGGTAGGGAAGGGGCATATGGGTAATAGTGACTAAGTATGATTAGTAAAGCATAGAAGGAATCAACATGTAAATCATATCTTCATGCAAATAGCAATCTCATCCTCATACTCTTTTCACAATCACACTTCAAAGAATCAATCTTCCCTTTTTATAAAATTGTGAACATACTCACAACACTTGAGTAAACTTGACCAAATTTTTATGAAAAGTCAACCTTTTTTTTTATGTTTGCAAGCACTTGCCTTTGAACCTTCTTTTCAAATCAATCCATGCATCAAATTTCTTTCCACATTGGCCACCAATTTCTTCTTCATATCACCAATCTTCCTTCCTTCTTTTCACTCTACTGATCTTAGGGACAAGAGAGTTTCAAAAAGGAAGGAAAATGGCTTAAAGTGTGGTTAGCCAAATGAAAAGTCTATAAGCACAAAATGGGTAGCAAAGGATATCAATATCAAAGGTAGGCTCATAGGGCTAAGTGGCTCAATATAAATCAAAGAAAATGCCTCATATCATATCATGTGAAATCATTATCTATTGTAGCCTCAAACAAGACCAAAGCCAAGTTCTAGAGTATAATGCACATGTGTGGAACTCACATCAAAGAAATATAATCCGTTCAAGATTGAAACGGGCAAAATTTAGCTCAAATCTCACGGGTCATAGGTGATTTAAACTCAAATCATATCAATATGCTCATTTCAATGAAATCTCAAGAATCATGAAATCTAAAGTATCAAAGATAAAATGAGATTCAAGCAATAAATCCACTACACTAATCAAGACTATCAACTAATCCACACAACAATAAGCATATCTCATGCATTCACTACTCAAAGCAAGTAACAATATGGCAAAAAATAACAAGCAAAACAAGGGCTCATCAACACCATAAGCATCAAAGCATAAAAATACATCCAAAAATCAATCTAAAAATAGCATTAACATGAGAATGACGAAACGATCACACCCCCCCAAACTTTTTTGGACCAAGGGTCTAAAAAGTTTGGCAAAGAAGTGGAGGCAAAAATCATGCAATGCACAATAAAGCTCAGATCAATAAAAATCAACACTTAAGCTCAAAATAGCAATCTACAATCAAGCAAACTAAACCTAAGAATGGAAGCAAAAAGGGAGAGAAGTGTAAAGACATACCATGAGTTGGGATTAAGAATAGGAGAGTGAATTGCCACTTACACGAAAATCTTTCTTCTTGGCCAAGTGAGAGAGAAATCTCCTCATCAAGCCTTTCTAGAGCTCACAAATCACATCAATTATCATTGCAAATCAAAATTTAAAAAATGAACACACCCCCCCAAACTTTTTCGGATCAAGGATCCTAAAAGTTTGGCAAAGACTGATGAAAATAGGATTTGGAATGAATCAATGACCAAACAATGCATCTATAAGCTCAACTAAACCAAGAAATCACCATATATAACAAGAGACAACACCCCCAAACTAGGGTAAATCACATGCACCAACCAAGGTAAGAGACACACTACCTCATATGAAGCAAACAAAGCTATCTAAACTACAAAGTAAACCTAACAAGCAAGAAAAATTTAAGGATGGGTTGCCTCCCATCTAGCGCTTGGATTTAACGTCCCCTAGCCGGACGACACCAATGTTAGCTAAAGGGCCAAGGATATTTTGCATCCACCATATTAAACATCAATCTCAAAGCATAATGATCAAGGAAACAAGTAGGATTTCTACCCCACACCCTTACCTTCCTTATCATTTTGAATTTATACGCACAAGAAAAAACATCTTTTCTTCTCAACCTAATCCACCCCCATCTCCTACTATAAAAAATATTCAAGAAGATTTTTAATTCAAGCTTATAATCAATTATATCAAGAAGTAAGACATATTCACAACGAACAACATTATCAATTAAAGCACAAGTAGAAGAGTCTAGGGGTAGAGAAATGCTTATTTCATTTGTAGGCTCCTCCTCCACTTTATTTTGTTGTTCTTTTTCCATTAAGCTCAAGTCCATGAGTGGACAATTATCTTCCTCTTCTTGATCATCTTCCTTTTCTCCTCTTGAATCATCTAAATTACCCCCATCTTCCTCCTCCAACTTTGCTTCACAAATCTCTTGGGCTTGTTTGGCCAATTACTCCACTTGCTAAGAAGTTAGCAAAGTCGGCATACCATGGAGCCTCATCTTCCATCTTCCAAATTTTTACTCCTTCAACTCTAAAAATGCACTCATCGGGGAAGCTTTCAAGTATCTCCTCTTTTTCTTCTAAGGCCTCATCCCTTCTCACTAATCTTGACAAGTGATCCGCTATCACATTTTCGCTCCCCTTCTTATCTCGAATCTCTAAGTCGACCTCTTGTAAAAGCAACACACACCTAATCAACTGAGGTTTAGAATTCTTCTTCGTCATCAAAAACTTGATAGCTGAGTGGTCCGTGTAGATAGTAGTTTTTGTCCCCACTAGATATGGACGAAACTTCTCAACGGCGTATACAATGGCCAAAAGCTTTCTCTTGGTAGTGGTGTAATTCAATTGAGTCGATGAGAAGGTCTTTGAAGGATAATAGATTGCATGAAATCTTTTATCCCTTAATTGGCCTTGCACCACCCCCATAGCATAATCACTCGAATCGCACATAAGAACAAAAGGCTCATTCCAATCGGGGGTAATAAAGATTGGTGCACTCACCAAAGCTTCCTTAAGCATCCTGAAAGATTTCAAGCAAGCATCATCAAATTTAAAGGGAACATCTTTTTCAAGCAAACGAGATAAGGGCTTAGACAATTTAGAAAAATCTTTGATAAATCTACGATAAAATCCAACATGTCCCAAAAAAGATCTTACTCCCTTCTCGTTTATATGGGGGTAGCTTCTCAATAGCTACTACCCTAGCACAGTCAACTTGCAGCCCATTAGATGAAATGTGATGGCCAAGGACCACTCCTTCACTTACCATGAAATGACACCTCTCCCAATTTAACACCAAATTTGCCTCTTCACATCTAACCAAAACTTTTTCAAGATTAGATAAGCACATATCATAGGTATTTCCAAAGACGCTGAAATTGTCCATAAACACTTCCATAATTTGCTCAATTAACCCATGGAATATCGACATCATTAACCTTTGGAATGTAGCTGGGGCATTGCATAGCCGAAAGGGCATGCGTCTCCAAGTGTACGTTCCATAGGTGCATGTGAAAGTAGTCTTCTCTTGGTCTTCCGGTGCAATCATAATTTGATTGTATCCGGAATAGCCATCGAGGAAGTAATAATATCGATAACCACACAATCTATCTAACATTTGGTCCATAAAGGGCAATGGAAAGTGATCCTTACAAGTAGCCTTGTTCAATTCCCTATAATCAACACAAACACGCCAACCCGTGGCAACCCTTGTAGCAATCACTTCATTATTTTCAGTTTTTATGATAGTCATTTCACCCTTCTGAGACACTACATGTAAGGGTGACACCCAAGGGCTGTCACTAATAGGGAAGATCATATTCGCTCCAAGTAATTTTAACACTTCTTTCTTAATGACTTCTTGTATTATATGATTCACTCTTCTTTGTGTTGCACTAATGGCTTAGCATTTTCCTCTAGACGTATTATATGTATGCATAAGGAAGGATTTACACCCTTAAGATCATCCACCGTCCAACCTATAGCCGATTTATGTTTCCTAAGCATAATAAGAAAATTTTCAAGTTCATCACCTTGAAGAGAAGAGGATACAATTACCGGATTTCTTTCATTTCGTCAAGATAAGCATATTTAAGATGATCGGGCAATGACTTTAATGCAATCCTCGCTTCCTCTTCCTTGCCCTTGCTTGCTATCTCTTCCTCTTTAATTTCCAAGAGCATCTCCCCCTCTTGAGTGTTCATGGGTCCTTCATCTTCATCACCTATATCATTAACAACAAGACAATCACTTTCTTTAGCTTCATTATAGTTAGGAATCTCATAGTTAGAAGTAAAGAAAGGAATTTCAGCATTTTCATAAGCTTCTTGTATACAAAGCTCTACAACATCAATTGGGTTACAAGAGGAATTCTCCCTTGGATGCTTCATAGCATCTTGGACAGAAAAGTGAAGTTAGCTTCAAAGTTAACACTCCATTATAGACATCAATGACCGCTCGGGCGGTGGCCAAGAAAGGTCTTCCTAGAATGAGAGGAATATCCTTGTCTTCTTCCATATCAAGAACATAAAAGTCCGTTGGAAATGTGAAATCTTTGATTTTAACAAGTACATCCTCTATAAAACCATTAGGAATGGTAGTTGAGCCATCCGCCAATTGGAGTGTTGTGGATGTTCCTTTCAAGTGGCCTTGGTCTAGGCTTTTGAAAATCGAGAGTGGAATTAAATTGATGCTTGCTCCTAGATCACATAGGGCTTTGTGTACTACACCGTTACCCATGTCACAAACAATTGTGAAGCATCCCGGATCCTTCTCTTTTTGAGGGAGCTTCCTTGTCAAAGCATCACTACTCTCCTTAGTTAATTTCACCATTTCCGGTTCTTCTACTCTTCTCCTTTTGGCTAAGAGATCTTTCATAAACTTTGCATAACTTGGCATTTGTTCCAAGGCTTCATAAAAAGGAATGTTTATGTAAAGCTTCTTGAAAACTTCTAAGAATTTGTTGAATTTATCATCAAGCTTCTTCTTGGCAAACTTTTGAGCACTCCCCATTCATCTACTTCTACCTTATTCTTCTTTTCTCTCTCTTCTCGAACTCTTTTCCACTTAGGAACATAGCTTTCCTCCTTTTCAATTCTTCCTTGCTCTCCTTCTTCCTCTAACCCTTTTTCCACCTTACTTTCTTCTTCCTTCCCCTCTTCCTTGCTTATTGGAATATGATATTCCATACCAACTCCCATATCTATATCATCAATTCTTTCCTCTTCTATCACCTTTTCTCCATCCTCATCACAACTCGGAACACTTGGTCCCTCATATCTTCTTCCACTTCTTAACTCAATAGCACTACACTCTTCTCTCAGTTGAGCTTCGATCAAGAAAGATTTGCATTCTCGGGCCCTTTGGCCACATCTTCTTGAGACTTGCTCTACTTGTACTTCTAAACTTCTTAGTCTAGCTCCTTGGTCTCGGCAAATTGCATCAAACTTTAAGTTTGTATCCTCGAAACACCTTTGTCCTTCACTTCTCAAGTTGTCAAGTTCCTTGAGTATAAGCTGTAGTGTTTCATTGAGATAAGTGGAATTTCCTTGGTGATAAGATATGGTAGGTGTAGAGTTATAGGATGTATGATGGTGTTGGTAGGATCCTTCATTGGAATGGGTGTAAGGGTGGTAAATATATGATGTAGAAGGTTGAGTATTTGGTGGATGATAGGAAGAGTTGTTGTATCGATCCATCTTTCTTTCTCAAAATCCTGCAAGAATTTTCCAAGTATCAAAACTTCTCACACCAAAATAGTACAAAAATCGAAAACACGAACAAAAATCAAACAACCAAACAAACTAGCCGTCTCACCGGCAACGATGCCAAAAACTTGTTTGCCTGTTCGGTGTCTACGTGCAAGTGTACACGATCGTTATTGTAATGGCAAGCTTAACCAAGTTTATTTTATATCGAACACAGGAAGAGGGGTATTTGTAAGGTAAGATTATCGTTCCGAATTTGAAAACACAAAGCAAGTAAAGGGGATAAGGTATCTATGTCTACAAGTGCATCAAACAAGTAAACTACCTATCATCTTGATTCACAAAGTGAGCAAGTTGGGTGAGAAGTGTATTAGTGTACTATCCTATGTTTCATGTGGTGAAGTATCACTTACTCATGCATTGAGGTATTGTACAATCAAAAGGCAAGCCACTCTAACACGCAAAGGTCTCCCTAAATGCACATAAGAGCCTCTAATTGTCTTTCTAATTCACTAAGGTAATTCTCACTATCTTAGGAATTTTAACAAACACTTAGTATGCAATGTCCTAATAATAAGAGTTGTAGGTCTGTCGACCTCTTGGTCGACAGCTTGGTAGACAGGAGCACGTTTTGTCGCGCAAGAGTAGAGCAAACTGTTGACAATTCACACATCTTTTAGCATATCTGACGGCATCCTTTCGTAGTGTTGGCCAATAGTATCCTTGCCTAATAGTCCTGTAAGCTAAGGCTTGCCCCCGGTGTGGCTTCCACATATTCCTCATGGATTTTTTGTAACACCTTTAGTCCTTCTTCCGGGGAGAGACATCTGAGCAATGGCAACGAGATTCCTCTTTTATATAATTGTCCTTCGATCATCGTGTATCTGGCAGCTTATTTTACGGCTCGTCGTGCTTCCCACGGATCCTCCAGCTGTTCTCCATCGGTCAAATACTTAGTGATGGGTGTACGCCAGTCGTCGGTGGTCATCTGTTGATTGTTTACAAGTTGTTGCCCCCTCCTCAACACTTGATTAACATAATCAAATGTTGAAGGATTAGTTAGTTTCGTTATCACAACCTCTGAGACACTGGCTTCTCCGGTGCTTGTAGCAAATCGAGCTAGCGCGTCTGCTTATGTGTTTTCCAGCCGGGGAATTTGCTCAATATATACTTGTTAAAATTTGGATATCAGATGTGCTATGATCCGTTGATAGATAACCATCTGCCGATCCTTTGCTTCGTATTCACCTCGGACTTGAGATACTATTAGCTGTGAATCCCCAAAAACTTGAAGTCTGGTTGCCCCCACAGCTAATGATAGTCTCAGTCCCGCAATAAGTGCTTCGTATTCAGCTTCGTTGTTAGTTGCTAGGAAGTCGAACCTTATTGCTGAGGTGAATACATGTTTGTCAGGACTCACTAAGACCACTCCCACGCCTGCTGCGGAGCTTATTGCGGATCCATCTACGTAAAGGTGTCATGGATATATACGTCCCCTAGTCGGATCTTGAGGGTAGGATAGCTCTACTATGAAGTCTGCTAGAGCCTGCCCTTTGATCGCTGTTCGGGGAGCGTAGGTTATTCCATATTGGCTGACCTCTAGTGACCATTTTAGCAATCGTCCGGCAGTGTCAGGTCTATGTAAGACTTGTCTCAAGGGAAATATCGATAAGACTTCCACTTGGTGGTCAAAGAATTGTAGGGCCGGAGTTTCCGTATGCTCATCACTAATGCGTATGCTAACTTCTCCATTGGGGAATACAACAGCTCCAACTCATGCAACACTTGGCTAACATAGTATATTGGCAAGTGTGTTTTTCCTTCCGCACGTACTAAGGCTGAGCTTATGGCCACCTCTGATGCAGCCAAGTACAAATATAACTTTTCTCCTGGGACGGGCTTCGACAAGATCTGGGGATTGCTGAGATAGCTTTTTATATCTTCAAACGCCCTTTGACAGGCATCGGTCCAGACATAGTTACTCTTCCCGGTTCTCTTACAAATACCTTTGCCTTTGATAGACTCGAAGAATGCTCTAATCTTGTCTCCGGATCTGGATATGAATCTGTTTAACGCAGCGAGACATCCCGTGAGTCTTTGAACAGCCTTCACGTCCTTCGGTGGTCCCATCTCTAGAATGCACTTGACTTGTGAAGGGTTAACTTCTATCCCCCGTTGACTTACCAGATGTCTCAAAAAAATTTCTGATTGCACCCCGAAGCTGCTCTTCTTTGGATTTAGCTTCATGTTGTAAGTCCTCATGATGTCAAATGCTTGTTTGAGGTGCTCCAAGTGGTCTTGCTTTCTAAAACTCTTCACCACTATGTCATCAACATAGACCTCCATCGTCTCACCAATATGTTGGTCGAACATCTTGTTGATTAACCTCTGGTATGTGGCACCTGCATTAATTAACCCAAAGGGCATTCTTTTCCAACAAAACAAGTTTTTATTTGTGTAAAAGACTGTGTGCTCTTGATCATCGGGATGCATTGCGATCTGGTGGTACCCCGCAAAGGTGTCCATAAAGGTCATTATCTCATGTCCCGCCGTGTTGTCCACCAACTGTCGATGTGAGGCAAAGGGAAATTATCTTTTGGACATGCGGCGTTGAGGTCTGTAAAGTCTATACAAAACCTCCACGTTCTGTTCGGCTTCTTGACCAGGACAGGGTTTGCCACCCATTGCGGGCATAACGCCTCTTGTATAAGTTTATTATCTAACAGCTTCTTCACCTCGCCAGTTAATGCTTCATTTTGGTCGGGTCTGTATTTTCTTCTTTTCTGACGTACGGGTTTTTTCGTGGGGTCGATGTTGAGACGATGGCAAGCATGTTCAATTGGTATTCCTGTCATATCCTCATGCGACCATGCAAAAACGTCAAGGTTAGCCCGAAAGAACTTCTCCATCTTGCTTCTATAAGGTTTCTCCAACTCTGACCCAATAAAAAGTTCTAAGTCCTTTTTATTTGGATCTACCTGTATGGACCTTAGCTCTTCAACTGGAGTGGCACGTCGTTTCTTGTCTTTCCATCTTGGATCATCGATGGGCCCCTCCAAACGCATGTCCATCTCCATCAAAACTGGCTCGTAACCCAACCGGGGCTCAATGTCTTCGGGCGCATTCGGCTGGTCTTCGGGGGTTAACTCCACGTGACCTTTTGCCTGCCCTCCGGTCTGTTGACCTTGTGGAGGTGTATCGTCTACCTCCATCTCCTCCGGTATTTGATGAACCTCCATAATCTCTGTGTCGATGGAGATAGCGTCTAAGATGTTAGGCTCATCTGGGGAGTGTTGGGGTGCTGCGTCTTTGTAGACTAACACCTGAGTAACAGGCTTCTTCAGAGTTAACAAGCATTCTCGCGCCTTCTTTTGATCCCCTTTGACTGTACCTACACCTTTTAAAGTCGAAAATTTGATACAGCAGTAGTACGTGGAACATGCAGCTTTAAATTTTGAAATGAAAGGGCGGCCGAGGAACCCGTTGTAGGTGGATGGTTGATCTACGACTAAAAAATCTAACAACCTAGTCATCCTCCTTTCCGGGTCCTCTAGCACTACAAGTTCTACTGATTGGCGAATTACACCTAGTGGGACGGTCACAGCCTCTCCGAATCTCACTATTTTATGATTACAATCCTCTATATAGGATTCATAATCTCCTAACTGATCTAGTGTCTTCTTGAATAGGATATTCGTGTAGGCTCCAGTATCCACTTGCAGTCGGTGCACCTTCGTATTCATGATATTTGCACTGATGACCAGGGAGTCGTTGTGCTGTGTAAGGATTCCTTCAAGGTCCGCTTGTGAGAAAACCAAGTCCACAGTAGGCTTTGCCGGCATCTTTGATTCGGACCCTGTTTCTCAGACTTGGTTGACCGCCCGTATTTCGGCTTTCTTTTGTCTCTTTGACGCCGGGCGCCCATCAACCATTCCTCCGGCTGTTCCAATTTCTTCAAGCACAAGGATCTCACGATTCGGTTCTTGATGTGCAAGTATTGCTAGAGGACCCCTTCGAACCTGCCTATTCGGTGCTCTTTCAGTTTCATCACTGTCCTCATCATCCGAACCCCCTTGTCTCGGCTGTCGTTGTCTTTTCCCCAGAACTTTCTTAACGAATTCCGCGAGCTTCCCATCTTCATAGAACTTCCACAGTTGTTTAAGAAGATCACGATATTCACTAGTGAAATGCCCGATTCTTTGATGGTAAGCGCAATATTTGTTCGGGATTAGCTTGCTTCTATCTTGCTGGATCCTCCGGGGAGCTGTAAGCATGTCCTGGTCCTTCACAGCCGTGAAGACATGGTCGATTGTGGTTGCTAACACTTGGTTAAGTTTTTCCTTATATTCCGTTGTTTCTCCAAAAGACTTTAGGTTCTTAGGAGCCTTGTAACCACTGCCACTGGGTTTCTTACCACCCTTTTTCTCATCAATCTCCGTTCCTAACTTTTTAGCCATGGCCTCCTGCATTGCCACGTATACTCCGGCCTTATGATGGAACTCGGTGTACGTACTAGGACAGGATAAATGCATCTCCTTCCACAGGTCCGTTCCTTTACGTAGTCCCGCCATAACTGCGACAACCTTGGTGTCATCGCTGACTGACTCACCTTCCAAAAGGATCTTGTCGAATCATTCGAGATACTGCTGATCAGTCTCCTCCTCACCTTGTGAGATATTGGTCAGTCGGTGTTTTTGCGTTAAATACGTTCCGAATCCCGAGAAATGGGATAGGAATTCTCTGGTCAACTGGCCGAATGATTGTATAGACCCGGGTGCCAACGCCGAAAATCATCTGTGGGCATGGTCTCCAAGAGTCAAAAGGAAATTTCTGCATTGCGTAGCATCTGATGCCCCCATGGAGATCATGTAGTCGGCCTACTTCGAGATATGCACCTTGGGGTCAGACTCACCCTCGTACAATACCAATGATGGGAATTGTATCTTTTTCTGTATCGGAGCTGTAAGGATGGTTGTAGATAATGGTGAAATTGGTAGGGATGTGTATGTCTCAACTTTCTCCTTGTTGGCCACTTGTTCCCGTAAGTCCTCCACAGTTTTTTTCAATTTTTTGATCTCCAAGATTAACGACCCACGAGATGATCCCCCTCCTCGAGGCTGTTCCAGGTGCACCTCGTATTAACGTGCTGCCCCCGATAGTCCCTCACTTCGGGAGACCTCTCGGTGTGGTCGTTGGAGGTTACTTGCAGCATTCGGGCCTAACCTCTCGGATGCCCGTCGCCTTAACCTATCCAGGAAAGGCTTGCGTTGATGTTGCGCATCTGACTCACAAGGCTCTTGGTGTTGTGAGTACCCGGATCTTCCACCTTCCGAGTGGTGACTTGGCTCGTTGTGTCTATCACCTTGGGACCCCTCATGATGTCTGGGCTGCTCCACTGCTCGCCCAGCTGGTCACCCATCTGCTCGGCCAGCTGGTCACTGGTCTGATCATCTGGGTTGCGGTCCAAGGCGATCGCATATCTTTTGTTTGCCGTTCAAATTCTCTGGGGTGACTAGTCCACTACTGGCCTCCTCCTCCTGGGCGTGGTAATTTGTTCTGCTCTCATGCCTTGTCTCCGTCGGAGCTGCCTAAATCACAGGTTGACGAGCCACCACCATCTGTTGCCTTTGCATTTGTTTTAGTGTGGCCATCGCCCTCTCAATGTTCTCCGGGGTCTTGACAATCGATTCGATGGTAGCTTCGATTTGCGGACCAACTGTAGCCGCAGGTAATACCGGGACACGGGCTTGTCCGGGGTGTTGGCATCCTGAAGGTTTCTTTCCCTTCCACCTTTGGCATGTCGATGTGGTTCAGGATTCATCATTGGAAACTTCGTACATTTGTCTCGTCATTTTTCCGGTAGGAATTGTGTAGGGGGAATAAGTCCTCAAAGGAAATCCTTTTCTAGCTTGTGTTTATGGGAATAAAAGTTTTCATCAATAACACTCACACTTGAAGGAATTTCTTTCGTTCTTTACACAACTCACCAAATTTGGAGTATTGTTCTTGAGAAAATAAAAAACAAACTTTAAATTCTTCAATTGACGGAGGTTCGAACCCTTCTTCTAGCGCAATTTTGTTAAGTGTAAGATTATGTGGCTAATTGGTCTAGGGAAATTACTCAAACAATAATCAAAGATATAATATGGATTTGTATTATGAATTATAAATAGAAATGTAGAGCGAGAAATTTTTTAGTGTATTCCTTGTATTACAGGATTCAGCCCCTTACCAATGAGGTGTTTACAAGTATTTATACCCTTTTATTGGTGAGGTGGCACATTTTAAGACATGTGTCTTCTGATGGTGACAAGTGTCCTCTACTTGTCACCACCTTACACACTTGCTCCACTAACTCTAACCTAACCCGCTAATACACTCCTTACAGGTTCTTTGGACATCTTGCGTCTTTATTCCTATGAGCGAATGGCGAGCAGGCCGGAAAGCAATGTGGTGAGCAGGCGGGCGACCACCTTAGGCTTGTCTTCATGACTTGGTGCCTTGCCACCTCCGGGCTAGGCGAGCAGGAAGGTGAGCATGGTGGCGAGCAACTTGGTCCTGGACTCATGGGCTTGTTGCTTCGTTATGCCAGGGCTTAGGCGAGCATCCTGGCGAGCAGCTCGGCGAGCACCTAGGCGAGCAACTAGGGAGTGGCCACGTAGGCTCGTTGCCTTGTCACTTTTGGGCTTAGACGAGCATGTCGGCGAGCAACTTGCACTTTAACTTGTTTATCCTTTAATTGTTCTTTAATCATCAAGCTTATATCATTTTATCAACAAAGAGCAGAACTTTAAATCAGTAAAATAGCAATAAATATATAATTATATTACTCCCCAATCTCAATATTAGTTTAATATGTGAAAGAACACATCTTTTAAGAAAAAAATATTTATGGTGTGTTTGGCTGAGCGTATGAACTCTTTAAAATATTTTATAAGTTGTTTAAAGACTTAGAAGTTGCCTTAAAGTGTTCAATAAAATAGGATGCCTGACAGCCAATGGTACAAATGGCGCTTGGCGGTCGTCGGATGGAGATGCCTCCACTCCCACTCACGTGCCTCACCCGGACCCCGTCACCATTCCACAATCCATATATAACATTATTTTTTTAAAAAATATTATAAATTATCAAAGTTGTATTAGTCAAATACTTCACAACTTACAAGCTACTTAAAAATAACATCTTGTATGTTCTTAAAATAATTAATAAAATGTTATAACTTATAAGATGTTTAAAATTGGGTTAATACTATATAAATACACCACCTTTTACTCAACTTTCAATTTAATCTTGAGCTTCACGATTATTGTAAAAAATCCCAACCTTTTAAAAAGTTTCAATTCGATACACATTTTTTTTCCGGCCAGCAACTGATGATGTGTCTCGCTGGAGCGCGTGAAATTTTGTTGCCATGCTGGCGTACACGTGTTAAATACTTTTTTGGTTAATTCTATATAAATACACCACCTTTTACTCAACTTTCAATTTAATCCTGAGTTCAAGATTATTATAAAAAATCCTAACCTTTTAAAGAGTTTCAATTCGATACACATTTTTTTTCCGGCCAGCAACTGATGACGTGTCTCGCCTGAGAGCGTGACATGTTGTCATGCTGGCGTACACGTGTGAAATTACTTTTTTATATTTTATTTTTATTTCCACATCATATATTATATATATAAAAAATAACAAAATTTTATATTAAAAATATTTTTTGAATGAGAAATACAATGAGAAATACACCACCTTTTATGGTTTTGATATTCGGTACCATTAACACAATTTTTTCAAGTCCCTCTTGAATATGGTGGAAAATGTTTTTTCCATAGTATTTCTCATTCAAAAAAAAAATTAATATAAAATTTTGTTATTTTTTATATATATAATATATGATATTGAAAAAAATAAAATATAAAAAAGTAATTTCACACGTGTATGCCAGCGTGACAACATGTCACGCGCTCCGGCGAGACACCTCATTAGTTGCTGGCCGGAAAGAAAATGTGTATCGAATTGAAACTCTTTAAAAGGTTGGGATTTTTTATAATAATCGTGAAGCTCATGATTAAATTGAAAGCTGAGTAAAAGGCGGTGTGTTTTTATAGAATTAACAAAAAAAGTATTTGACACATGTATGCCAGCGTGGCAACATTTCACGCGCTCCGGTGAGACACGTCATCAGTTGCTTGCCGGAAAAAAATAATGTGTATCGAATTGAAACGTTTTAAAAGGTTGGGATTTTTTACAATAATCGTGAAGTTCAGGAGTAAATTGAAAGTTTTGTAAAAGGTGGTGTATTTATGTAGAATTATCCCTTTTAAATTTGGTATAAGTAAGTCACTTTCACAATCTTTAACATCATTGTTGGATATGGAGATGCCATGAGAGAAGAAATAGAGAGAAATGAAAGGAAGAAGAAATAATTGAAGTGATAATTGAATTAAGTTATATTCTAATAGATTGATAATTAGAATAGAAGTCCTTTTATTACAGGGTAGTAGATGTGTTTTATCATTTGGAGGTCCAATTTCTCATCTAGAAAATATCTCCAAGATTCACCCTATACATGAAAATATCAACCCACCCTGCAATAATATAGAAAATACATTCACCAAAATCGTATTATACACCAAATATAAAAAATATTTATATATATAATATTAATTTTTTGTATTTATTTTATCGATAAATATGCATTTTTTATTGTTGAATGAAGTATAAAAAAATTATCAAATACTTTTCTTTTATTTCTTTTACTTGAGTATTGTTGTTGATTTTAGTTTTTGAAATTTTTATAAATGCATATTTTGTGCACGATCAGTACAAGTATATTTTGTACATGATCAGTACATGCACATTTTGAAATTATTTTTTGTCCATCTCAAAACTCGTATTTAATTGAATTTCTCATTTAATATGCATTAGTTCTCTTTACTATATTTTGTGAAAAATTCAATTGTCAGATTTAAAAGAAATAAAAATTCAATTAATTATCATAAAATTATTTGAAAGTTTTGATATATCAAATATTTGATGATACATATTAAGAATCTCATCATGAGTATCGATGTCACCGGTATTATATTATTATTTAGGAATGTAATATTTAATTTTAATGGATCAAGTCTTAAAAAAATATTTAACATGTCAACTTTTTGACCAAAGGTATAAAAAATTAGAACATAATTCATATCATGAACTATATTCACATAAAATCTACTACAAAAATTATATTGATATATTAAATACATAAGAAAATTAATAAAGAAAACAATTATTCTTCTCTCTCTCTCTCTCTCTCTCTCTCTCTCTCATTATAGAAGAGTTAATCCCTAATTGTGCTAACTCCAGCTTCTGTGATTTCCACTTGAGCTAGAAATATAGGGCAACTAGTGCGCACCTTAAGCCACGGGTCGACAAACAATGTGAAACAAGTGAGTGCATGGGATCAATCTGAGGGCGTCTCTATCCTTATATATAGCCATGCATAAGCACCGGGAGATAATGCCACTGGAGTTTGTTTACTGAACTGTCGGAATAGCACATATGGCGGCCTCAGGAAGCCCGATGGTGATAATGTTCCACACTTCCAAAGGATCAAGCTGGACAATTGCTTCTTCTAGCTGGACGCCTATTTTTTCGTGTTGAACTTCGGTCTGGTGTCATACACGAGGCAGAACCAATATAGGACTAAGAAAAATAAGAGGGTGACATGTACCTCCACGGTGATGGCAAGTCCAAATGAAACGGAAGTTCCTTTGTGCTACATTGGAGGAGGTGGGTAGTGAAACATCTCCCCATTGCAGTCGGGAGAGCATAAATCCGTACAAGGTGGTGAGCAGACTCGACGTGGGTTCATAGAGGGGTTGCACATATTTTCACAATATTTCACTTGGGATGGAGATGCCATGTTTGCGGCTGGGGAAGAAAAAGAAGAGAGAGGAAAAAGATTAATTGAAGTTCAATACATCTGTTGGTTCCTCTGATATATTTCTGTAGTCATTTTTTGATCTTAAATTAGAATATGATGATATAGAAAATATTGCCTAAAAGTTATAAATGTTCCAACTTCATTAACAATTATGTTCTTTTTTCCCACTCAAAATTGAAAGTATTTTCTGCAGAATTCATGCTATAATACTTCAAATGTGTATTTTCTTCTATTTCTTCTTACGTCATTCGTGTACTCTGTCTGTTTCTCCTCATGAAATGTTTTTGTACCCACAACACAAAAAAAAAGGTTAATAATTAAGATATATATATCATATTAATATATGCCAATAAAGTAATAATTTGGAATAAGTTATTATTGCCAAGTATTAAAAATTTGTCATTTAGAGATCCAAGCAAAGAGAAACAAAATAAAAAATAATTTGGATAGTGTTTATCCTGCAAAAATTTGAGGTAGTGATCCAGTCCTAAATCAGGTTTTTGTGAGAATATCTATACATATATAATAACAGATGTTGATAGAATTTACTGATTGTGTTCGTTTATGTGGCTTTACGACGGATTAATTCTACCAAACAATAATCTTATGATTTTATGTTCTTGGGGAGGGAGAGTAGAGAGTTTAGAGAGAAAAATATTGCAATGAAGATTATGTTGGTTGTGTGAAAAATGTGAGAGTCCTCTGAATAGTACAAGAGAGGTCTTATTTATAGGTGTGTGAGTGTGAGACGGCACCTTACGAGCCTTTGTGGCTTTCGGTGTTGACGAGGGTTCCTTACCCTCGTCTTGATTTGTCACACTGCTTCCCCTATCATGCCTCGTCCTACTACTATGCCTTAGACTAGATGGCCTCATTAAAAACCTCACCGTAAACCACCCTTGTGGATAAACCGGACGGAGGGAAAAAGAGCGCGCCATCGGGGTCCTATTGATTAACAGGCGAGTTCATGGGCGAGCACAGAGGCGGGCGAGCTCTGGGGCGAGCTCTGGGACGAGCTCTGGGGCGAGCTCTGGGATGAGCTCTAACGCCTTATGTGGCCTACGAGTGTTGTGCGATGATGAACCTCGTCGAGGTCTTCACGAGGATATGGGGTGAGCTCGGCGACCTCCTAACCTCTCTGATTCACCTCGAGTGGCTCGCCCATCAACAATTACCCCCCAGCTCACCTTCATCATTGCTCATGGCATGTGTGGGCGAGCTGGCAAATGACTCTCGGGCGAGCTCTTGTTAGACGGTCCCTCGAACTGACGTGGGTGGAATTCGAGACATCGCACACGTCTCCCTGAGTGTCATTTCCCGCGCCCATAATAATAACTTTTCAAATTCTTTGCAAAAGGGTCCCTGATCTTCCGGGAATTTCGAGCTCGCGTCCATCGTCTATAAATAGGCAGAAATGAGGAATTTCCTCACTTTTGCTTCCTCACTTCTCAGAGCACATTTCTGGCGATCATCCCTCTACTTCAGACGCGCCTCCGAAAGTCTCCCAAGGTAGAAATCCAGATTTCTCCTTTCTCTCCTTCCTTGTTCCTTGCTTTTGAACGCCTACATTATGTCTGAGAACTCTTCAAGCCGTACCCCCCCGCATCGTGATCTGGGCAAAGGACAAATGACCGATGACCTTCCAAACCCCCGAGTAGCACATGTGGTCCTCTCTTCGAGCTTTGGGGCGAGCTCTGAAACCTTCCCGGACAGTAGCGAGCTCTTGGGGTCAGTTCGCTCTGACTCCAGCGAGCAAGCTACTAGCTCCGTTGAGGAATCGCCCCTCCGCAAACTCTGGGATTACTCAGAGCGAGCTCACGGAGGAGCTGCGACCCCCGTTGAAGAGGAGGCCGCCGAGATTGGGGCCCGGGAGGAGGTCGCCGAGGTTGGACCTGGCGACCTTGCTGGTGAGCTGGCCAGCGAGGTCGACGAAGAGGTCGGCGAGGATATGGGGACGGAGGTCACTTATGAATACCTCCGTTTCATCGACTTTCCCTTTCCCAAGCTCCCTGAACATCAAGTCTCTACCGAGGCCGTGAACGAGTTCGACTGGGGCGAATATGTGAGAACCCACGGGGTAAACTTCCCCCTACCCCGGTGAGCTCCGATTCGAAAAGCCGCTGGCAAGTCTGACCTTAAGGCTAACGGGGTGGAGAGCATCATGAGCGAGTTCGCCCTTCCGGATATTCGGAGGCGGTTCCGTATCCCGCTGGACATTTGTTGGTCCCGAAACGAGTATAATCAGTGTATGGGGGGGGAATACACTGATGTCAGATTTTTCTGAAAGACTCAGAAAAATGCTCTAACACTCTCAGTCAGGAACTCCTGAAGTACTCAGTATGCTAAAGGTCCACAGGGGTAGCAGGGACAATTCAGTAACGAGTCAGATAAGATGAGTGTGAGTAAAGTGCTCAGAAGCTCAGTAGAGATAACAAACCTACTGACCGCTTGGAAGCTAGTCAGTTGGACCACTATCTCAGTGAGCCAGAGTGAGTGCGGAAAGTGAGCCCTTAGATTCTACTCGTTTTAGTTTCTGAAAACATTTTCTCTGAGTTTGCTTAGTAAACTGGTGGTTAAGGCTGTGTGCACAGTATTAAGATTCAGGATGATTGATTCAGTCCTGAATAGAAAAACGATGCAGAATGTTCAGTTTATTATGATGACAGTTATGATCCTGAACAAAACAGTAAATCAGCACACAGGGGACTTTTTAACGTGGTTCGGAGATAACTAACTCCTACGTCCACGACCTGATTTAACAGGAAGCTATCCTCAAAACCCTGAGGATAGGTACTTGGGTTTTACGTGCCAAGGGACACGAGTAGCCAACTTCCTCTCTTAGGAACTGACCCCTGGGCATTTTACAAGTCCCAGTCCTTCTAACCAACCAATCTCACACCTTGAGTGGTTTGGTATTCTGGTTTCCAACTAAGATAACTCTAGCAATACAAAACAATGCTAAATAATAGAGCTATCGATCTAACCAAATACAGAGTGAATCCTACTACAACACTAGGGAAATTTAATTGAAGAGTGTTGTTTATAGTATGCTTTGAATGCTTGTATTCTTGAGAGTTTTCTCTTGGAAATTTCCCGTTAACCTTGAATGGGTGCAAGGCTCTCCATATTTATAGGTAAGATTCAAAATAGATCCGTTGGAGGAGATCAAATCAAATCTTTCCTATTTTAGGTAGATTGCAGGCTAGAAATACTGTTTAACTTACCCCCATGCTTATTCTGGCAAGTTGTCACATCACCTGCAACTTTTGAGACGCATTAAATGCCGCATTAAATGCTACGCAGACTCCGTGCATACGTGTCGAAAGATCATTGGCTCTCCGCTATAACGGCTAGTTGACCTTCAGACATTTGTCCTTCCTCGCACATTCAATACTCTGAGTCTCTTGTTAATAACTCAGTCTGAACGTGTGTCATAATGGAGTCTACTGACATTCTCTTTGTCTCTTGTCCCATAGCATAAATAACCTTTTGCTTTGGACTTACATGATTCAAGTGAACTGAACCACGGCCTGAGTCAGGTCCTATGTGCATTCAGCACAGCCTGATGGGTTATTCAGCCCAGTATGTGTAACCTTTTTGCTTTGGACTTACATGATTCAGGTAAACTGAACCACGGCCTAAGTCAGGTCTTAAGTGCATTCAGCACAGCCTGATAGGTAACACTTACTCTTCACTGACTAACTTATGTCCTGAGTATGCTTAGTGTACTCTGTAGAAGCATCAGTCAATGGTACTTCATGATTGACTTCAGGATGAATCAACAGGCTTCGATCTTCAGCTTCAGAACAGACAATCTTCAGCAAGACTGACTGACTTCTTCAGGATGGTTTACACTTTAGACTTCAGTAAATTGGGTTGACTCCAATATTCTTCAGTCTTCAGCATGGTCCTCCTGTATTGAATTTCTAACCTAACTATCCTGAATTATTTTATCCTGAACAACTATACTTAGGCAAATTCATCAGGGGTTTTGGGATCTAATCAAAACACTCAGATTGTCCCAACAATTTCCCCCTTTTTGATGATGCCAAAACCCTTAAGCAAATTCCTATTCATCTATACAATCAACTGACTTAGTCAGTGAGATCAACTCAGTACCACCTGACAAACTAGGTACTTAGTCTATAAGATGAAAACAAGGAATGGGTTAGTACAGTTCTTGATAAGGATTCAGAAAAGTAGATTCAGGAGTCAACAAGAAGTTGTACTCAGGAAAAATAAATAACTTCATTGATTGATAAGAAAATACAAGTATCCTGAAGCTATAACAAAATTTCTGAACAACTAGCTCCTGATCTAGTCTTATCCTTATTCCAAGCAGTCAGTGGAATCTCGTACATCTCCAGTACCCGGTTCAGGACCTGCTTCATCCTGTTCCGATCAGCAACGGCCCCGGTAGCTCGTCCTACTCTGACCACTTCTTCAGGAATTGCTTTCCGGTCCAGTTGCTTGGAGTTCCTAAAGAGTGGAGGAGGGTACTTGATGAATTCCGGAGGAGCGATCTCTACACCTTCAGTGTCAGCATGTCTGATGATTTCAGCCCAGAGATCAGGATGCTCCTGTGCCATCCAGTGATGGAGTATGACGTCTTTTTCTTCAGTCAGATCGTCCCATAACCCCACCACGTAGAATAGGTAGGCCCACCTATTCCGGATCGGAATCCATACCTCCAACATCTCTATCGGAATAAGGTCTTCCACAAACTTTAGTGGAGGATGACTTTGATCTGAACTGACCACAATCTTCCTCTGAGTCTTCATCCGAGATCCAGAAGATACAGATTTCTTCTTCTGAACCTGCGAAGTCAGATACTCATTGGACTCCTTTAGGCACTGGATCTGATTGAGGAGCGAAATCTCCTTCATCTTTGCTATCTTTTCAGCTTCAGTCATCACCATTTTCTTCTGAGTGGTCAGCTCAGTTTGCATATGTTCCTCCATCTCCTTGTACAAAGGGCTCCAGAGCGGGGTTCTCAGACGACCTCAATCTTTTTGGCTCTGAACCTTCAGCAACTTCGATGGCAGCGACGGACCTTGTCCTCTTTCTTTCCGCCGCTATCAGTTCAGAGGGGAAGTTTTTCTTCTTTGCTTTACCAGTAATGGCAATCTGCTTCTTCCCTTCTTCCCCCTTTTTGGCATCATCGTCATTTATTCATTTGACAACTTCATCCACTGACTCCGCCAAAAGTGTAAACTGACCATCCATCTCAGTCTGCTTCCCCTGCAATTGCCCAATCTGCCTGGCCATCCCTCTCAGGCCAACACTTAGCTTGTCGACGGCTGAATTGTGCTCAGCTTTTAGCCGTCCTTCAAAGCTCATCATCCGATTGTTCAGGGCAGTGGCAATTGCATCCTTCTCCTGTTCAGACATCTCACTCAGCAGTTCCTCCTTCAGTTCAGCTTTCAGCTTGACCAACTTCTCATCAACCAGTTGATCAACTTTTTCAGACAGTTGTTGATCCAGAAAATTGGCAAGCTTAGTCTCCTGCTGAGTCTGTACATCTGAGACCATCTGATTGCAGTTCTGAATGGCATCCTTGGTTTGCTCAGAAATAACAGTGAGGTCTACATTGATTCTAGTCTGAGCTTCCCCAAGGAGATCTATTGCAGCATGCATATCATTGGCCATGTCATTCAGGTTACGGTCCAGTCTGTTCAACTTCTTGTTCAGCAATTCAGAATTTGAACCCACCCTACTAGTTTTTCGCTCAACAAGAATGACCCTCCTGTGCAGGTTGCCAAGAGCTCGTGAGGAATTCTGAAGATATATTGCTTCGGGTGTAGTCCATTTACCTTTGACTCGGACCATGCCTGGTGGACCCTCTCCTGAAGCCTCCGCAATCCCGGGTCCCAGGATTGCTTCATCGGCCGGTGCACTGACTCCCTCAGTGCCACCTTGCTGATCATCATCAGCAATCACTACCACCTCCTGCTCAGCTTCCTTTACCTCTCCCTTCTCTTCTTCAGCTTTCTGAGGTTCAGGCTCAGGATAGGTTCGGCGGACTGTTTTGATAAAATCCACCATCTTAATCAATTGATGTAGAGAGTTCACATCAAAATGATCAAAGAGGGCGGCTTCTAATTCTGCAATGCAGTCCCATCCTCTGGACTCTCCTAGATGACTGAGCTCAGACCATGTAACGTTTCTGATCATGGCAAAAGTGCGGAGTTGCACAACTGCCTCCTTCTGAGCTTCAGTGAGATCAGGAAATCTCATTTCCACCATTTCAGCTGCCGCTCCCCTTGCTACTATCTCAAAATCTAAAAGAATATTCACATCGGACGCAGGGAACGGCCATGGTGTTTCAGCCTGAACTGGTTCAGCAGCCTCCTGCTCAACTCCTCCTTCCTGAGCAGGCTCCACCTGATCCAAACTCTGATAAGTTTCAGCGATGTTGAGAATCAGTTGATTAGGATCAGGGGATGCAACATCCGGAACAGATGTAATGGGAGCAATTTCAAGAATGGCCTGCGCCTGAGCTGGTTCCCTCTCCGGAGGTGCATGCTGAACAGCTTCTTCAGCCTCTCTCTCTTCCACAAGCTTTTTCTCTCGCTCTTCCACGAGTTTCTTCTCTCGCTCAGGTGACCCTGAATAGAGAAATTTCAGCTTTTGTTGCTTGGGTCTTGAGGGCTTAGATTTCTCCTCCGCTGGCTTTGCTGTATGAGACTCAAAAGACTTGCCTGCCTGAGCCTTGACTCTTTCAGTCATGCTTGCCTGGGCCTTCTTCTTCTGAGTCCGAGGCCTTCTCCTGGTGCCAGCATCATCGGAGTAAGTTCTGAATAAATTGATTTTCGCTGGAATCTCGAGTGATTGGGCCTGATCCACATCACCGAGATCCAGGGTCTCCAAGAGCATAGAAATCTTGGTGCCAAAGTGCATCTTGGCCTCGAATGTCGCCTGACCCTCTGGCGAGTACTTGATTTTGCTGGTCTCAGCCACCAGCATTTGAAGGAAGTAATCCTCCCAGTTAAAGTTGTGCATAGAGGCGTTCGAGATTGCCATCATCGTATAAAGCTTTGGTCTGGAGATCTGCTCCAATCCTCCGGCAATCCCCATCACTCCCTGACTTGTCAGGTCGAAGAAGTGGCGGTTTTCAGTCCTCAGGACTGATTTATTCAGGCCCGACTTCAGGACGACATCCCCATCACATAAGGACTGGAGAAAGTCCTTCTCATTCCCATACCCATAATCCACTGGGCTTCGTCCTGAACTGGGAAGATTAAAAACCTCCTTAATCTTCCTCTGGATGTTGAGAGTGACCCATCTCCTGGTCATCTCCTCCTCTCCATCCTTCCCCTTTGTACAGGCGGTTAGGGGTATGCAAGTTTCCCACTCCTGAGACTCCTTGTTCTGCGCCATCTTTAGGTAGAATGCAGCAACAAGTCTCGGGTGGATCCTCTGTGGTCTTGCTGTAATGAATTATAGAAGACCTGCATTTTTAAATAGTTCTCGCACAGGCAAAATATCTGGGTGATTAGAAGAAAAATCCCCATAGGGTTCATAATGAATCTCATTCCTTAGATGGAAAAGATTTCCAAAGAAGGAATCTGCAGATGGAGAAGCCATTGAAGTAATATGAAGAAATGAATAAGGTCGGTTTGCAGAGAGGAATATGTAAGGAAAATATTTAGGTGCATAAAGATTTTAACGACACAATCTTCCCCTATTTATACAAAAAATTCGGTTTTAATCGGGTAGCTTAGAAAATAATGACCTATGAGATTCAATGGTCAAGATTGAACAGTGAAAAGCATTTGACTCTTCGGTTTTTCAAAAGTAATTGGTCAAACTTTATCGAAAACTATTCCCGCCCACAGTGCATTAAATGCACATTAGAGCATGTCCGTATTTAATTCAAATAAATTGTATTAAATAATAACCGAATATTAAAACGAATGGCTGGGATCATTTGACAAATTAAATTGATTTGACAATACAGCAAACAGTATAAGGATAATGCACGCAAGGTCAGATGACTAGATAAAAATCAGGAAACATACCAGTCAGTCAGATTTGTATTCTGACTGATACTACTTATTGTACTATCAGGGTGACAGGCCCTGAGTTCTATGTCCTGAAGCTTAGTCAGTCTATACTGATCATCCTTTTTATACTGAATGTTCCCCCTTCAACCATTCATATTCTCTCTGGGATTCCTTCATCCTGAGTCCATATGAGTTATTCCCCCTGACCTTGTGCATTCTTATCAGAGATTCAGACTGAATCACCTAAGCCTGGGTCAAGGAGTCCTAACTCTACTGATAACTCAACAAACCTGGTTTCAGGCAAAGCCTTAGTCAGGATGTCAGCTCTCTGTTTTTCAGTAGGGACTCTCTCCATCCTGATGTCCTTCTTCTCAACATGATCTCTGATAAAGTGATGCCTGATGTCTACATGCTTACACCTTGTGTGTAAGACTGGGTTTTGGGATATGGCAATTGCACTATTATTGTCACAATAAATTGGGACTTCAGTGGCCTCTATTTGGTAGTCTCTCAGTTGTTGTTTCAGCCAAAGAATCTGAGAACAACAACTGCTTGCCGCCATATACTCGGCCTCAGTAGTAGACGTTGCAACACTGGTTTGCTTTTTAGAAAACCAAGAGATCAGTTTACTCCCTAGAAACTGACATGTGCCTGTAGTTGATTTCCTATCAAGTCTACAGCCTCCATAATCAGCATCTGAATAGCCAGTCAGTTCCAGGTTGTCATCAGAGGGATACCAAAGTCCTAGATTGACTGTACCTCTCAGGTATTTCAGTATCTTTTTTGCACTCTCTAGATGACTCTTTTTGGATCAGACTGATACCTTGCACAAACTCCAACTGCATAAGTGATGTCAGGTCGACTACCAGTCAGATATAATAAACATCCTATCAGTGCCCTATATTCAGTCTGATTTACTGAGACTCCTTCTTTGTCAGGATCCAGCTTCTCATTTGTGTTCATGGGAATGCATGAGACTTTGCTGGACTGAACTCCAAATTTCTGAATCAAGTCCCTCGCATACTTGGACTGATTAATGAAAATTCCGGAGTCAGTTTGCCTGACTTGGAGACCCAGAAAGAAATTCATTTCTCCCATCATTGACATCTCAAATTTCCCAGTCATCAGCTTGGAGAATTTCTCACAAAGCTTCAGATTAGGAGATCCAAATAATATGTCATCCACATAAATCTGAACCAAGAGAATGTCTTCCCCTTCGGTGATCCGGAAGAGGGTCCTGTCCACTGTTCCTTTCACGAACCCGTGGTCTATCAGGAATTGGGATAATGTATCATACCAAGCTCTGGAAGCTTGCTTCAGGCCATAAAGAGCTTTCTTCAGGTGATATACCTTATTACCAACTTCGAATCCACGAGGTTGCTCAACATACACCTCTTCATTCAGTACACCATTCAGAAAAGCACTCTTTACGTCCATCTGATACACTTTGAATTTCCTAAATGTTGCATAAGCCAGAAACAACCTGATTGCTTCCAATCTTGCGACTGGAGCAAAGGTCTCATCATAGTCGATACCCTCGGCCTGAGAGTAACCCTTTGCTACTAGTCTGGCCTTATTCCTGACAACAACATTCTTTTCATCCCTCTTGTTCTTGAAGACCCACTTGGTGCCAATAACATGTTGACGCCTAGGTCTCTCAACTAACTCCCAAACCTGATTCCGCTCAAACTGATTGAGCTCATCCTGCATGGCTAGGATCCAGTTGGGATCAGCTAGAGCTTCTTCAATGCTTGTAGGTTCCTGATCACTCAGGAAGCAACAAAACATAGCGCTTTCACCAAAGAACAACCTCGTCCTGACCCCCTCATTGATATCCCCAATGATATCAGCCAATGAGTGATCATCTAGCCATCGCCTCCTGCTGACTGGAGCACTGGGAGCTACTGACGTTCCGTTGCCTGATCCTAAAACATTAGTCTCGACAATAATAGGCAAAGAAGCGGAACGAGCAAGAACAGGGGATACTGAGTCATTTCCTGAGGGTTGACCAATATCAAAGAAATTGTTTCCCCCTACAGTGTTGGACTCAGTAACTGTCTCAGGTGCAGAAGCATCATCACCGACAGTACGTACCTCAGGTTGAGTCTGTCCTTCCATCTGAGACTCAACATTTTACGAGGCAGGGGCTTGCTGAGGGTTGGCCTGAAGTCCATCCTGATCTTCATCATCATCATCCCATCCCTTGGGAGCACTGACAAGTTTGATCTTGAATTCAGGATTCTTCAGACTCAGTCTTGTTACCTTTTTGGTAATTCCCTCAGTGTCAGGACTTGGAACCTGTTTCCTATGCACTGATGCAGTCTCATCAAACACAACATGAGGTGTTTCCTCCACACAAAGGGTCCGACAGTTATACACCCTGAAAGCTTTACTGGCTGAGGAGTATCCTAAGAAAACTCCCTCATCAGATTTGCTATCAAAGACTTTCACCTGGTCTTTCCCATTGTTCAGGATGAAACACTTACTCCCAAAAATATGGAAATAAGAGATGCGAGGCTTCCTCTTGTTCCAAGTTTCATAGGGTGTCTGAGCATGTTGTTTGTTCAGCATAGATCGGTTCTTAGTGTAGCAAGCAGTGTTGATTGCTTCAGCCCAGTACTTCTTGGGCAGTCCTGATTCAGCCAACATGGTCCTGGCAGCTTCCTTCAGGGTTCGATTCCTTCTTTCAGCTACCCCATTCTGCTGAGGGGTCCTGGCTGCGGAAGTCTCATGAGCTATACCATGGTTAGTACAAAAGTCAGTTATAATAGAGTTTATAAACTCGGTTCCTCGATCTGATCGGATCCTGACTATGCTCTGACCCTGTTCAGTACTCAATTGCTTGAGTAACTCTGGAAGCTTGACCTGAGTCTCCTTTTTGTTCAGCAAGAAAATAACCCATGTGTACCTGGAATAATCATCAACAACAACAAGGGTATATTTCCTACCATTTATGCTGACAGGAGTTACTGGACCAAAGAGATCCATGTGCAGGAGCTGAAGCACTCTGTCAGTGGAGAAGGCTTCCTTCACTTTGAATGAGGCTTTGGTTTGCTTGCCTTCCTGACGTTCTCCGCACACGTGGTCTTTGCTAAAAACTTCATTAGGCAGACCATCTACAAGAGAGAGTCTAGAGATCTTGTTAATAATCTTGAAGTTTAAGTGACTCAGACGTTTATGCCAAAGCCAACTGAGCTCAGAGGAGCTCTTAGTGACCAGACAGGTTTCAGGAGGGCTGCTCTTGAAGTCAGCAAAATATACATTGCCCCTCCTGACACCTGTAATCAGAACCTGTAGTGTAGATTTGTCCTTCACAAGACACATGTTAGATGTAAATTCTACACTATATCCTCGGTCACAGAACTGACTAACCGAGAGTAAGTTATGTCTCAGTCCCTCAACATATGATACATTTAGTACACGGACAGAGTTAATAACAAGGGTTCCGAATCCTCTGGTGAAACCCTTAGAGTTATCACCAAAGGTTACCTACGGGCCTTCTTGAGCTACATAATCCTGAATGAGATCACGAAATCCGGTCATGTGCCTGGAACATCCTGAGTCCAAGTACCAGTCCTTCATCAGATCCTCCTTCCTCTTTTTGTTGCCCGCAGTGACCTGAAAAGAATCAGGCCTCAGGTACCCATCTCGTATTGGGTCCTACTGAGTCAGCCATACCCTTCGGGATCCAAATTTGTTTAACAATTCTGATAGCATCAGAAGCGTAAACCTGTTTCCCTGAAATATCAACATACACAGTTCTCTTCTTCCTTTGTGCCTGGGAAGTTGAGGGTGTATAGGTGTCAGCTTGAGATACAGGAGCCCTATATTGATTTCTGGGGGTGGGCCTCCCGTTCCTTCTTGGTCTGGGTGCATTGGGCTGAGTTTGATCCCTAGAAGGAGCAGCTCGTGCCTGACCTTTTGGCACTTGAGGTCTAGCCTGAGTGATTCTGGAGTCAGGTCTCCTTTGCCTTTCAGAGGCCACCTGGTTTGTCCTTCTCCTTTAAGGATTACGACGCTCCTGATGGGCTCTGTGCCCTGTCTGAGAAATCTGGTCCTCAGTAGTCCTTGGCCTTGCCTGAGGCCTCCTCTGTTCTGAGTTTCTTCTGCTCTGAACATTTCTAGGCTGGGCCTGAGAAGTGCTGGGAGCAGAATTTTTCCCAGATTGAGGATTCCTAGGCTGAGCCTTGGATTTCCCTTGATATGTCTTCCCTGACTCAGGATGAGGAGCCTTGGCCTTTCCCTTAGGTTTTGGCCTAGAATCCTCAGTCCTTTGCCTGACAGGTTCAGCAGGCATTTTCTCCTTCCCTTTGCCTTTATTCTGATGAGCAACACTTGAGCTCTTCTCATCAGTTAGGGCAGGGACAAACCTCTTCTGAGAGTTGCTTCCTAAAGCACCTCTCTTCTTCTTGCCCTTTGGGTCTTTTGAGGCATCATAACCTAACCCAGCTTTAGCACCATTAGTCAGCTGAGAGAAACTTGTCAACTCATCAACCACTTGGGTAGATGTGTATAACTTCTTCAGCTTAACTTCAAGATGCCCATTTGTTTCTTTCAGGGCCTCAATTTCAGTGGTGTATTGAAGCACCAACTCTTCATGAGCTTTCTCCTTTGAGATCAGCTCAAGATCCCAAGCAGTTTGCTCAGCACAAATGCGAGCTTGCCACTCAGTTTCAAACATCACTCTCAGAGCAATTCGCTCAATCATCAGTTGTTCCTGAGCAAGGAACAGATCCGTGTCACGAGCCTCAATCAGCGAGCTGATTACACCCTTCAGTCTTTCTACCTCCAGTGGAGCTTCATCATGCTTGTTCCGAGCATGAAGTAGCTCTCCCTGAAGATGTACTAATCTGAGGGCTTCTTCAGTATCTCATACTCTGAGAGACTCAGTTAACCGATTGTTCTACTCACTCAGATGTGCATTCACATCCACTGTGTGAGTATGAGTCTCCTGCAGCCTTGAGAAGTCAACCATCAATTGCTCTAGGGCAAGCTGAAGGTCGAGTTCTCCTGCTGAATCTGAGCTAAGCTCAGGTGCTTGATCAGGAGAAGAGGCAGGAGAACATACCTCGTCATCTGCCATCAGGCAGAGGTCATCATACTCTTCATCGGAGAAGAGTTCAGGGGACCGGCGTCCTGGGCCATCTGATTCTGAGGAATCCTCAGCAAGCAACGCTCTCCGGTCTGATGCCCTGAGCTCTCTTTTGGCTCTCCGATCCTCTCGCTCACGAGCACTGAGCTCCGGACAATCATACTGATAATGTCCGATCTTTTTGCAGTGGTAGCACTGATCTACATCAGAAGCAAACTTCTTGTCAGTGTACCTTTTATCAGATGACTCCCTCCTGCTCCCTGATGATCGTTCAGGTTTGGAGCTGGATCTTCTGGGCACATCATCTCTCCTCTTCTCATCTCTTCGTCGCTCAGGCTCGTTGTGATCCCTCCTGGAATCTGAACCCCTCCTTTCTTCTCTTCGGGGGCTAGATCTCCTGGGGCTGGAGTACCTGCGATCACGGGTGTCAGTATAAAATTTCTTATCCCTTCCGAATCGAGAGTTCAGTTTCTCGAATCGCCGTGCCATCAGGCTGTACTCCAAGGCTAGCTCATCTTTGTTCATGTCCTTCAGAGACTTGGAGCCAGATCCAGCCTCAGGCTCAGGAGTAGCTTTAAGAGCCACGCTCTTTTCTTTTTCAGGAGTCTTCTCTTCACTAACTTCCTCACTAACAACACCCTTCTTCCTATTATCGAGGTCGAATTCCAGAGCCTTTAACTCTGAGAATAGGTGAGAGTAAGGAATGTTTGTAAGGTCCTGAGTATTCTTTAGCAAGATTACTCCTCTGTCCCATCTTTCAGGGAGATAATTTAGGATTTTAGAAGACACCTCCCTCTTGGGAAACACCTTCCCAAGGGTTGCTAGCTCGTTCATCATCTTAATGAACCGAGCTTCCATCTAATCGATGGATTCACCCTCTAGCATCCGGAAGGCTTCGAACTTCCTAATTGCAAGATCTCTCTTGTTCTCCTTGATCTTTTCTGATCCCTCACTCATCTCTCTCAAAGTATCCCAGATCTCCTTAGCTGTCCTCAGGTGCATGAGTCTGACCGAATTCTCGTAAGAAACGGTGTGGAGTATAATGTTCTTAGAAACATTATCCAGTCCGATTTGCTTAATCTGATCAGAATTAAGCGCGGACCTCTCCACCTCTTCATCACCGGCGGCTGGAACAGGTACATTGCCAGCAACAGGCCAGGTCGTCTGAAGATTTCTCATAAATCTGATTTGGCCATGCTCGATCACCTGTGGCATCTGATCATGGATAGAATAGAGATGTGCGAGTACCCAGAATTTCCAATAGTTATAGTTGTCAATAGAGAATTCAGGAAGATTGCCTTCGAGGCGTTTAGAACCGGATGCCATGATATGCAGTTTTTCAGAAACAAGATCAGTTCAGTAGACCACCAAAAGTTTCTCCTCAGAAATTGTTGGTAAGCAAAGTCAGTGGTCTTTTGAACCACCGCTCTGATACCACTTGTTGGTCCCGAAATGAGTATAATCAGTGTATGGGGGGGAATACACTGATGTCAGATTTTTCTGAAAGACTCAGAAAAATGCTCTAACACTCTCAGTCAGGAACTCCTGAAGTACTCAGTATGCTGAAGGTCCACAGGGGCAGCAGGGACAATTCAGTAACGAGTCAGATAAGCTGAGTGTGAGTAAAGTGCTCGGAAGCTCAGTAGAGATAACAAACCTACTGACCGCTTGGAAGCTAGTCAGTTGGACCACTATCTCAGTGAGCCAGAGTGAGTGCGGAAAGTGAGCCCTTAGATTCTACTCATTTTAGTTTCTGAAAACATTTTCTCTGAGTTTGCTTAGTAAACTGGTGGTTAAGGCTGAGTGCACAGTATTAAGATTCAGGATGATTGATTCAGTCCTGAATAGAAAAATGATGCAGAATGTTCAGTTTATTATGATGACAGTTATGAACCTGAACAAAATAGTAAATCAGCACACAGGGGACTTTTTAACGTGGTTCGGAGATAACCAACTCCTACGTCCACGACCTGATTTAACAGGAAGCTATCCTCAAAACCCTGAGGATAGGTACTTAGGTTTTACGTGCCAAGGGACACGAGTAGCCAACTTCCTCTCTTAGAAACTGACCCCTGGGCGTTTTACAAGTCCCAGTCCTTCTAACCAACCAATCTCACACCTTGAGTGGTTTGGTATTCTGGTTTCCAACTAGGATAGCTCTAGCAATACAAAACAATGCTAAATAATAGAGTTATCGATCTAAGCAAATACAGAGTGAATCCTACTACAACACTAGGGAAATTTAATTGCAGAGTGTTGTTTATAGTATGCTTTGAATGCTTGGATTCTTGAGAGTTTTCTCTTGGAAATT
Source organism: Prunella vulgaris (assembly GCA_026898435.1). Classification (NCBI taxonomy): domain Eukaryota; kingdom Viridiplantae; phylum Streptophyta; class Magnoliopsida; order Lamiales; family Lamiaceae; genus Prunella; species Prunella vulgaris. The sequence goes on from JAPKLY010000551.1 coordinate 114,885, forward strand.
TCCCGTTAACCTTGAATGGGTGCAAGGCTCTCCATATTTATAGGTAAGATTCAAAATAGATCCGTTGGAGGAGATCAAATCAAATCTTTCCTATTTTAGGTAGATTGCAGGCTAGAAATACTGTTTAACCTACCCGCCATGCTTATTCTGGCAAGTTGTCACATCACCTGCAACTTTTGAGACGCATTAAATGCCGCATTAAATGCTGCGCAGACTCCATGCATACGTGTCGAAAGATCATTGGCTCTCCGCTATAACGGCTAGTTGACCTTCAGACATTTGTCCTTCCTCGTACATTCAATACTCTGAGTCTCTTGTTAATAACTCAGTCTGAACGTGTGTCTTAATGGAGTCTACTGACATTCTCTTAGTCTCTTGTCCCATAGCATAAATAACCTTTTGCTTTGGACTTACATGATTCAGGTGAACTGAACCACGGCCTGAGTCAGGTTCTATGTGCATTCAGCACAGCCTGATGGGTTATTCAGCCCAGTATGTGTAACCTTTTTGCTTTGGACTTACATGATTCAGGTAAACTGAACCACGGCCTAAGTCAGGTCTTAAGTGCATTCAGCACAGCCTGATAGGTAACACTTACTCTTCACTGACTAACTTCTGTCCTGGGTATGCTTAGTGTACTCAGTAGAAGCATCAGCCAATGGTACTTCAGGATTGACTTCTGGATGAATCAGCAGGCTTCGATCTTCAGCTTCAGAACAGATAATCTTCAGCAAGACTGACTGACTTCTTCAGGATGGTTTACACTTCAGACTTCAGTAAATTGGGTCGACTCCAATATTCTTCAGTCTTCAGCATGGTCCTCCTGTACTGAATTTCTAACCTAACTATCCTGAATTATTTTATCCTGAACAACTATACTTAGGCAAATTCATCAGGGGTTTTGGGATATAATCAAAACACTCAGATTGTCCCAACAACATTTTTATGTATCCCGCTGAGGAGAAAGAACGAGCCGACCACCCCCCTGCCGGGCTCACAGCCATGAATTATCACACCTTGAAGGCGGGGCTCACCCTTCCCCTCCACCCCATCATTGGGTAATTTTTGGCGGACACGGGCCTCGCCATTACCCAACTTACTCCGAATGCATGGAGCAATCTGTTGGCAGCCCTAACCGTCTTCAGCCTCGAGGGCTATGAAAATCGACTGAGTACGGCGGAGATCAATGAGCTCTACATCTTGATCAGACAAGTGAGAGAGGGGAAGGGATATTATTCTTTCCAAGCTCGCCCTGGGGGCAAATTTTTAGGCGACCTCCCCAACAAAATCCGGGATTGGAAGGAGCAGTTCTTTTTATCAGGGGGGATTGGCGAGCTTCTGATGGTCGTGGAGGGAGTATCCCTACTCCAGAGACATATGGGGAGGCGAGCTGTTGGTGGCATACCTTAGTGTGTGTGCGTCGGATTAGATTACTGATCTAATCTATCTTTTAGCAGGTTTGAAGCGCCACAAGTCGAGCCGTGGGAAACCGGAGGTTTCGATTGGCTTCGAGTTTATGTGGACGGTGTGTTGCTTGAGGGAGAAGAAGGATCGCGAGATCGAACACTTGTGCCAACACCACTGCCGCAGGCTCGCCGGCCTCATCACTTCACCACACCACCTCGCTGCTCAAGGTTTTGCACTTCTCCATTTTGAAGTTCTGCCAGCTCGCTGCTCCGTATATTGAGGTCGCCTGACCTACTTGATCATCTTGTGCAGGTGTAGGTCCTACTGCCGAGCTCTCACCTGTTAAAGTTCCTGAAGCATACTATTTCTTAGCTCGGCAGCTCAGGATGGGCAAGCCTCGCCTAGGGAGGGAAGGTATCCCTTCGGGGGCGGTCCTAGACGCCACAAAAAAGCTCAAGCTCGCCAAGGCCGCTGATAAGGCCGGGGGCTCGGGTTCACAAAGGACCTCGGCGCCTTCCCAAACAAAGGAGAAGGTTGTCGCCAGCAAGAAGGGAGCGGGCCGAGGCTCGGATTCAGAAAGGGGTACCCAACCCCCTCCGCCCCAGCAGATGAGGCGAGCTCTCCACCGGGGGGATGGCTTGCGGGTGAGTGAGGAAGAGGCTCGCCCCACCAAACGAGTTAGGGCCGAGGGCGGCTCCGGATCAACCCCAGCAGGGTCAGGGCGAACTCTCACTGTCCAATCTTCTCAGGCGCCCCCAACTCCTCAGAGTGCTCCCTCGCCGCCTCCCTACGGGGTCCCTATTCGGGATGATACCCTGCTAGGGCTCAATCCCAATAGGTTTGGGTAAGTGGGCGACCTCTTTTGAAGTTGGAAGCCTTTGCAATTTCTATAATTTTTGCTAACTGATTTGAGTATTGTGTAGGTATACTCTCCCCGAGTTCCCGCAGCGACCTGAATCTCTCCATATCGCCGAGCGGTGTAGGGCCCTGAGCTCATCGAGGGACCTTCTTGATGGGGCGGCTCGCCGGGTTTTTACTGAGGGCCCTAAGTACCTCTCCGCCTCAGAGTTCGGCATGATCGAGAGGCAGAAACCTGCCGATAAGGCGAGGCTAGCGATGCACTACGCCTGTGCGGTAATAGCGGCGGCCCAGCTCGTCAGCGATTATGTCGCCGCCCCTGATAGAGCTCGCCATGATGCGAAGAGGGCGCTGACCAAGGTGGGCGACGAGCGAAAGAAGGCCCTCGAGGAGCTGGCGAGGGCAGAGACCAAGGCAAAGGCTTCATTGGAGGCGGAGCGGCTTGCTATCAGAAAAGCAGAAAAACTTCAGGCAGACCTCCGCCAACAACAAGCCGAGCTGGATGAAGCTCACCGGACACTTGCTGCTCGGGAAGAGGAGCTCGCCATGACCCGGGTTGAGGTAGGGCTCCTCCGTGATCAGAGCCAAGGGAACTCAGAAGAGTGCCGCAAGCTACGGGAAGAGGTCGCCGCTAAGGCTTTGGAGATCGCCGAGCTCAGGGGCCGTTCTGACACCGCCATCACGCCCGAGGCACTTGAGCTCGCCGAGGTGGTCGCCACCGACAAGGGCTTCGTGCTTTGCTTTGCTGAGGTAATCCGCTCCTTCCAATGGGAGCGGATTAATAATGACAGTGAGTGGGAAGCCCTCGTCAGCGAGTTTGAGGATTGCCTGGAGAAGTCCTCGAACTCCCCGGCACGGAGCTGAACATTGGAGACCTCGCGGGCTACGGGATCAATCTTGACACTGCTCGTCAAAAGTTCAACATTATCCAGACGAAGCAGGTCTTGACTGCTGACCTTGCCCAAGAGATTGAAGGTGCCGAGGGGGATGCTGGAGGCGAGGCCCCGCCGACAATGGAGCAGATGCAAGAGGTCTGCGGCGATGCGATGATAAATATCACTTTCTGATGTCGAGCTTGCCATACCCATCCGCCAGGTCGCCCCCACTCCAGAGGGCGCCGACCCCGAGTCATAGGCCTTCTTTACTATTGCTTTCTTAGTTCAGTTTTTATTTTCCAAGTTTCGATAGGTCGCCGGGTTGCGGAGCTCGCCCAGAAGGAGCTCCATTTTTGTAGCCTTTACTTTTGCTTCAAGTAGATGCAGCTCGCCGGGCACATATAGCTCGCCCAGAAGGAGCTTTTTGTAGTTCAAAGATGGTCAGCTGGTCGGCCTTTGTGGCCAGCACAGCTACTCATACTTAGGATTTTTTCAAGCATATTTTTGGCTTGAAAATCTCTTAAGTATCTTTTGAATATAAGTCGAACATTTTTTGTCCAACTCTTCTCGTTTATGTATTTTCGCCTTTACGTTATAATTTTCTAAATAGCTCATTTTTATTTATTTTTCTGGTACATAATTGTTCGTCTTATTCTACTTTGAGAAGCGAATCGTTTGTTTTACGTCACTTACGACTACGAATTGTACCTCTGTTTTGAGAGTGCGTATTCTTCGTCTTACGCCACTTAGGGCCGCGAATTGTTCATCTTAGGCCACTTAGGGCGGCGAACTGCACTTCGATTGATTCACGTTGGGCCATTGGGTTTCATGAACCTTGCCTTAGACGTCTTTTCATCTTTTTCGCAAATTTTTCTAACTTATGGCAGTAGGTGCTTAGCAACCCTTTAAGGAGGGTACCTTCGCGACCTCGGGCACTTTGGCATTTGCCTTCGAGCTATTTAATTACAACATTTGGGACCTTGGTCCTTGCACATTAAGGATTTTTGAGCATGAGGGCGACCTAGGCTCGGCGAGCTATCTGGAGCAGTGGGTGACCTGGTGCAGCTCGTCTGGTTGGAGAGCTGCACAGGTCCAAACACTTGGGGAATTTTTCTAAATTTTTTCTGACTTTTCATAGCGGTGTAATTTACATCGGTTGCCATCGACATTTCTGATGCAAACCTTCGACTAGTCTATTACAGGATTCTAGTCTATTGGTAGAACTTTTTTAGATGTGCCGAGCTCCAGGTGTATGACGAAGCTTTGCCTTCTGCGTCTTCTAGATCATAGGTACCGTTCGGCCAGGCTGCGGTGACCCGGAATGGTCCTTCCCAGTTTGAACCGAATACACCTGGTGGGGCCATCAATTTCTTTTTTAACACCAGGTCTCCGACCTTGAACTTTCGGTCTCGGACCTGAGAGTTGTAATATTTTTCCGCTCTGCGCTTGTAGGTGGCATTTTTCATTTCTGACGAAGCTCTGGTCTCTTCGATCAGATCTTTTTCTACTGCCAAGGCTTCATTATTCTTTTCTTCATCATACCCCACCACCTTCCAAGTCTTGTTTTGGACTTCTACCGGGACTACGGCTTCAGTCCCGAAGGCTAGGGCAAACGGGGTCTCCCCGGTGCTGGCCCTATAGGAAGTTCTATAAGACCATAGGACCTCCGGGAGTTCGTCTGCCCAGCTCCCCTTCTTTTCTTCGAGGCGGAGCTTCAATATGTGTTTCAGGATCTTGTTCACCGCCTCGACATGGCCGTTCGACTGGGGGTGATATGGAGTTGAGTAGTGCTTCTTGATGTTCCATGAACTGCATAAGTCCCTCAACTTCTGCCCGTCGAACTGCCTTCCATTATCAGTGATGACCGACTGCGGGAGTCCAAATCTACAGATCAGGTTTTTCAAAATGAAGCCGATCATCCTTTCTTGGGTTATGGTTGTGAGAGCTTCGGCCTCAGCCCACTTAGTGTAGTAGTCTACTGCTACGACAGCAAACTTTACACCGCCTCTACCAGGTGGAAATGGGCCGATCAAGTCGATACCCCATTTCGCGAAAGGCCATGGGCTGAAAACCGACTTAAGCTGGTTGGCTGGGGAGTGGATGTTAGGTGCGAAAAGTTGGCACTTTCGGCACCTTCGAGCGAAGCTGATGGCATCTTTGCGAAGAGTGGGCCAGTAGTAGCCCTGTCTGATCTTCTTGTATGCCAATGCTTGCCCCCCAGCGTGACTCCCACAAATCCCTTCGTGAATTTCTTCTAACACTTCGGACCCCTGCTTCCTAGTTAGGCATTTGAGCAGGGGTAGAGAGAATCCATGTTTATAGAGTTGGCCATCCAGCAGCGTATATCTGGCAGCTTGCTTTATTAACCGGCTAGCTTCCCAGGTGTCCACGGGGGTTGTTCCGTCTGTTAAATATTTTTGGATTGGAGTGCATCAATCTTCACCACCTTCACTGTCCTCCTGCCCCCCACTCGAGGTTTGATTTATCTTGTAATCGGACGTTGAGGGGTTTTTCAGTGTGGTGATCACAACCTCCGTGAATTCGGCTTCGCCGTTGTTAGTAGCTAGCCGGGCTAGAGCACCTGCTTGTGTGTTTTCTAGCCGCGGTATCTGATTGATGTAAACTTGTGTACACATCGAGATTAGATGCGCGACTATCTTCTGGTAGGTCATCATCTGCTGGTCTTTTGCTTCATATTCCCCCCGGACTTGGGATATTATTAGCTGGGAATCTCCGAAAACTTGAAGATTGGTTGCCCCCACAGCTAATGATAGTCTAAGTCCTGCTATCAACGCTTCATACTCCGCTTCATTGTTGGTTGCTCGAAAGTCAACCCGATTGCGGAGGTGAAGACTTGTCTGTCTGGGCTGATCAGGACCACGCCGACGCCTGCTGCTACGCTGGTTGATGATCCGTCTACGTAGAGGTGCCACGGAGCTATACGCCCCATCGTTGGATCTTGTGGGAAAGTTAGCTCGACGATGAAGTCGGCGAGTGCTTGTCCCTTGATCGCTGTTCGGGGTGCTTAGGTTATACCGTATTGGCTAATCTCTAGTGACCATTTCAGCAGGCGCCCGGCGGTGTCTGGGCGCTGTAGTATTTGGTGTAGTGGGAACGTTGTCAGCACCTCCACCGGGTGGTCAATTTCCTAACACTCATCACCAGTGCATAAGTCAGCTTCTCTGTTGGGGTGTACCGTAACTCAGCTTTGTGTAGTACTTGGCTTACGTAGTACACTGGTAGGTGTGTTTTTGCTTCCTCTCGGACCAGGACGGAGCTGATGGCCACCTCCGATGCAGCCAGGTAGAGGTATAGCTTTTCTCCAGGTATCATTTTTGACAGGACCTGTGTATCCGCCAGGTATGTTTTGATGTCCTCAAAGGCTCGTTAGCATTCACTTGTCCAAACGAAGTGGTTTTTGAGGTGGAGCTTGTTGGCTTTGGCCGCCTCTTTGTACCTCCGTGTGTTTGCTTTAATTGCCTCGAAAAATGGATGATTTCGGTCGCCGGACCTGGAGATGAATCTGTTCAGGGCTGCCATGCACCCAGTTAGTCTTTGAATTTTTTGGATGGAATCGGGTATCCCCATCTCGATTATGCATTGGACATGTGTTGGGTTGACCTCAATTCCCCGCTGGCTAACTAGGTGCCCTAGGAACTTCCCAGAGTGTACGCCGAAGCTGGTCTTTTTGGGGTTCAACTTCATGTTGTAGTGGCGCAGTATGTCGAAGGTCTGTTTCAGGTGGTCCAGGTGGTCCTCCTTTCTCAAACTCTTGACAACTATGTCATCCACATACACCTCCATGGATTCGCCAATGTGTTGGTCAAACATTTTGTTCACCAATCTTTGGTAGGTAGCTCCGGCGTTGATGAGTCCGAACGGCATCCTTTCCCAGCAATACATGTTCTTGTTGGTGTAGAACGCCGTGTGTTCCTGGTCATCTGGATGTAGGGCTATCTGGTGATGGCCCGCAAAAGCATCCATAAATGTCATCATCTCATGGCCTGCGGTGCTGTCCACCAACTGGTCAATGTGAGGTAGTGGGAAGTTGTCCTTCGGGCATGCTTTATTCAGGTCCGTGAAGTCAATGCAGAGTCTCCACGTCCCATTGTGTTTCTTCACCAGGACGGGGTTCGCGACCCACTGTGGACACAAAGCTTCCTTGATGAGCTTGTTGTCTAACAACTTCTCCACCTCAACTGTTAGAGCTGCGTACTTGCCTGGTCCATACTTCCTCCGCTTTTGGCATACGGGTCTCCTCGTCGGATCTATGTTAAGTCTGTGGCAAGCATGTTCCAACGGGATCCCCGTCATGTCTTCGTGGGACCAGGCAAACACGTCCATGTTGGTCATTAAGAACAGCTCCATCCTCGACCGGTACAGTTCAGGTAACTCAGAACTGATGAAAAGTTCTAAGTCCCTCTCCGGGTCCACCGGGAGTGCCGTCAACTCTTCCATGGGGGTTACTTTTCTTTTTTAGCTTTTCCACCTCGGGTCGCTGATGAACTCGTCCCACTCCCCTTGTGATATCTGCGCAGGCTCCTGGCCTATGCGAGGCTCGAGGTCAGCTGTGAACACCTCCAGTGGTTTGTCAGCTTGGGATGGTGTGGTAACTTGGGGAGTTGGGTCAACGTCCATTGGTGTTGGTTCTTGACCTCCAGCAGGTCCCCCACCTTGGGCCTCATCAGCTACCTCCATGGGAGTAGGCTGCTGCCCCTGCGCAGGTACCGACCCCTGCGCAGGTCTCAACACTTGGGTTTCTTCCAAGTCCTCCATTGGTGTCGGTTGTGTGTCCTGCACAGGTCCAGTGCCTTGGTTGATTTCTGACAAATCGCCTACCTCCATCATCTCAGTTTCGACCGAGATGACGTCTAGGATGTTTGTCTCGTCTGCAGGAATCTGTACGTCTTCTTCGAGGATGTGGACTTGTTTAATAGACTTCTTGACCCGGCCGTCTTTGATTTGGAGTAAACACTCTCAGGCCTTTTTCTGGTCACCTTTTATAGTTCCGGCACCTTTTGGTGTTGGGAATTTTAAATAGTAATAGTAGGTCGAACACGCCGCTTTGAATTCATTAATAAACAGGCGACCAAGGAACCCGTTGTAGGAGGACTGCTGGTCGACAACTAGGAAATCTATGAGCCTAGTCAGCCTCCTTTCGGGATCCTCAGCCGATATAAGCTGGACGCTCAACCTAACACTACCTAGGGGAACGGTTACAGCTTCTCCGAACCCCACTATCCTAGCGTTGCTAAGTTCCAGATACGACTCAAATCACCTAAGGCGTCCAAGGTGGATTTGAAGAGAATATTGGTGAATGCGCCGGTGTCCACAAGTAGCCTGTGAACTCAGACGTTCATGATGTTGGCGGTTATCACCAACGAGTCGTTGTGGGGCATCAGGATCCCTTCCAGGTCCGCCGCGGGGAATGTCAGCTCGTCAGTAAGCTGTGAGACGGTCTTGGGGCCGGAGCTGCCCTCCTGGACTTGGTTTATGGCCCGGATTTTGGCCTTCCTTTTTCTCTTGGATATGGAGGATCCCCCGTCCTGGAGACCTCCGGCAGCTCCGATCTCTTCCTCAACAACTAAGAGTTCCCGAGTAGGCTCCATGTTTTGCTGAGGTTGGGGAGGTGCCCTCCGTCTCTGATGGGGACCAGGTTGGTCTGCTTCCTCTTCCTCGTCATCGGAGGTAGCCCTCCTCTCGAACCTCGGTCTCTTAGCTGGGGCCTTCTTCACGAACTCGACCAATTTCCCCTCCTCGTAAAATTTCCAGAGTTGCTTTAGGAGGTCTCGGCACTCGCTGGTGAAGTGGCCGATGGCCTGATGGTAGGCACAGAATTTATTGGGGTTGAGCTTCGTGCGGTCCTGGCGGATCCGCCTTGGCTCCTCCAGCATGGCCTTGCCTTTGACGGCAGTGAAGACGTGGTCAACGGAGACAGTGAGGACCTGATTAAGCTTTTCTTTGAGCTCGTCTCCCTCGCCAAAGGCCTTTAAGTTCCGGGGAGCTTTGTAGGTGCCCCCGGACTTCTTCCCGTAGGGCTTCCTTTCCTCGTGGGCACCAACTTCTTTCAGTAGTGCCTCCTGCATAGCCACAAACACCCCCGCCTTGTGGCGGAATTCGCTGTAAGTGTTGGGACATGCGAGGTGCATCTCCTTCCAAAGGTCGGTGCGCCTCCTGAGTCCGGCCATCGCCGCGACGACCTTGGTGTCCTCACTCACTGGCTCGCCTTCCAGCAGGATTTTGTCGAACCTTTCTAGGTACTGCTGGTTGGTCTCGCTCTCACCTTGGTGGATGTTGGCGAGTCGGTGTTTTTGGGTAAGGTAGGATCCGAACCCAGAGAAGTGGGCCAGGAACTCCCGTGAGAGTTGGGCAAATGAGCAAATTGACCCCGGGGTGAGTGAAGAGAACCATCGGTGAGCTCGATCCCCTAGGGTCAGCGGGAAGTTCCGGCACTGGGTGGAGTCAGTGGCGTCGACCGAAATCATGAAGTCCGCGTACTTGGCCAGGTAGACTTCCGGGTCCGATTCGCCTTCGTATGCGGACATCACCGGGAATTGAATTTTCTTCTGGACCGGTGCGCGGAGGACGGCAGGCGCCAATGGAGAGGTGGGGAGAGCCGTGGCGTCAGGTCCGCCAGACTTGGCTGCTACTTGTGCTTGTAGCATTTCAACGGCCTTTTTCAGTGAGGCCAGCTCGTCATCTCGGGTCACCTCCGGCAGAGGGTGCTCAAAGGTCGTGCGTCTCGCGGACGCACGTCCCCGAGGTGCCTCACTCTGGGGTGACCTCTCAGTGGCGGGCTGGAATTGGCATCCACCGTGGGGGCCTAGTCGGTCAGTGGCGGGTCTCCTCAGCTTTTCGTGGGCTGATCTGCGTGGCTACTGATCGGAGTCCCCATGGGACGCAGCTGGGGCCGCCGTATGCTCATTCTCTTCGTATCTTGGGCCCGGGCGGCCTTGGAGGACTTCCCTCCTTTGTGATTGTGATTGTGATTGGTGGGTGCCAGATGCCCCGGTGTAGGTGGACTCCCTTCCAGTTTAAGGAGCAGGACCCTCCTCCACCATTTTGGCCTTGCCGGTCCTCTCCCTGCGCTGGCGAGCTTGTGCCGAGCTCACCTCCTGTTCGGTGGGGAGTACGATGTAGTCCCCTCTGGTCTGGGTGCCCTGAGTGGGCCTTGTCTGCTCTCGAGCTTCGGCATCTGGAACTCGTCTGGGTACCAGGGCTAGTTCATCCTGCTGTCGTTGCTGCAACCTCGTAGGGTGGCGATGGTGCGTTGGAGCTCATCAGGATTGCTGACCAGGTCCCTCAGAGCGGGGGCCAAGTCTTCCTGGGTCACCGCAACTCGCGGAGGTCGCGGAGCTGCGGTGCTCTTCTGGGGAGGTGGTTGTGATGTCTCCACCGCCTGGCGTGAGGTCTCCACCTCGGCCTGGTTTTGATCACCCCCTTTAGACCTTCCCGCAGCTGCGGAGGCCTGTCCCTTGGCGGCTCGAGTGTTAGCCATTTTTGGGTTTCGGAGGGGGTAGCTTGCTGAAGGTCGTCGGAGTGGAGGGAGGTCACCGGTGTGGTGGTCGCCCAGCTTAGGTGGAGCTATGCAGGTTTTCGTCTAGCCTCGCGTGTGACGAATTATCCGAAATTTGGTTTATTCGTGTGCAGGCGCGCGTTTGAAAACTTGTTCCGGGCAGATTTCGCGAAATCCGAAAACTCGGGTTTTTGTCCGGAAATCTGGGTTCTTCGTTCAAGGGATGAAGGTGTATGTGTATCTTCAAGTGTTCTTGAGTTTTATCAAGAACACCTTCAAATCTTCAAGCAAACTCTAATGTTTCGTTCTTGAGATTTTTAATTTTTCAGGTTCGAGGCCCTCCTTCTATCGCCAAATTGTTGATAGAATTTACTGATTGTGTTCGTTTATGTGGCTTTACGACGGATTAATTCTACCAAACAATAATCTTATGATTTTATGTACTTGGGGAGGGAGAGTAGAGAGTTTAGAGAGAGAAATATTGCAATGAAGATTATATTGGTTGTGTGAAAAATGTGAGAGTCCTCTGAATTGTACAAGAGAGGTCTTATTTATAGGTGTGTGAGTGTGAGACGGCACCTTACGAGCCTATGTGGCTTTCGGTGTTGACGAGGGTTCCTTACCCTTGTCTTGATCTCTCACACTGCTTCCCCTATCATGCCTCGTCCTACTACTATGCCTTAGACTAGATGGGCCTCATTAAAAACCTCGCCGTAAACCACCCTTGTGGATAAACCGGACGGAGGGAAAAAGGGCGCGCCATCGGGGTCCTATTGATTAACAGACGAGCTCTGGGGCGAGCTCTGGGACGAGCTCTGGGGTGAGCTCTGGGACGAGCTCTAACGCCTTGTGTGGCCTACGAGTGTTGTGCGATGATGAACCTCGGCGAGGTCTTCACGAGGATATGGGGTGAGCTCGGCGACCTCCTGACCTCTCTGATTCACCTCGAGTGGCTCGCCCATCAACAACAGAATGATGGGCCAAATTTGGCCCAACAAATTGTTACACTAATATTTTTATTAAGTTCACGAGCTTTTTAAATGAAATATATATATATATCTCAAATGGTAGAGTTTTTCATCTTCTTCTTGAGGTATATGTTCAATTTCTGGCATCTACATATTTCGTGTATTTTTTAATTATATTATTATTTTTAAAAGAGCAAATTCAAGCAGCATATGTATTTAATATATCAATATATATTTTGTAGTAGATTTGATGTGAATATAGTTCATGATATGAATTACATTCTAATTATTTATACTCTTGGTCACTAAAATTTAAGACTTGATACATTAAAATTTAATATTGTAACACTATATATTTTTTTATATTAATAAGATATATAATTTAAATAAAAAATATTGTTGATATTTCTAAATAATAATATAATACTGTTGACATCGATACTCATGATGAGATTCTTAATATGTATCATCAAAATTTGATATTTCAAAACTTTTAAATAATTTCATGATAATTTATTGAATTTTTTTCTTTTAAAACTGACAATTGAATTTCTTGACAAAATGTAATTAACAACATAAATGCATATTAAAAGAGAAATTCAACTAAAGACGAGTTTTGAGATGGACAAAGATAGTTTCAAAATGTGCATGTATGGATCGTGCACAAAATGTGCATGTATGAATCATGTATAAAATGTGCATGTACCGATCTTGCACAAAATATATATGTATAAAACTTTAAAAATTAAAACCAACAACAATATACAAGTTGTAAAAAAGAATAAAAGAACTGTGGATAAATTTTTTACATTTCATTCAACGACAAAAATATGAATATTTTCTGTAAAAATGAATATAATAAAATTAAGAGTCAGTCACATATTGGTAAAAAAATTATGCATTATTTTCAAATAGGTACAATATGCAAAAAAATAACACTATTATTTAAATTATGTTTACACTATTATGCAAAAAAATGTACCTATTTGAAAATAATGCATTACTTTTGTACTAATCTGTGATTATTTCTAAAATAAATATTATTTATATGGAAAAATCACAACTAGAGCCACTTTTTTAAGTCAAAGTACATTTTAGGCCACAAAATAAAATTAATTACATATAGCACCAAATTAGAGTTAATGAAAATAATTAATTTGCTAATTAATTAATATACTAAATATACATCATTAATCAAATCAAAATATTTGAACTCTTATATATTATATCATACGACTCTCTCTTACTTTCACTTTTCATTTCTCTCTCTTCCGTTCTCTCTCAAGTCTCTCACTCATGTCCCACTCAATTTTTTCCGACGAGTCTGAAGGTCACTGCCGGAGTCTAATTATCAAATAATTTGAGGGGTTTTACTCTATTGACCTTGATCTTTAAATGGATACCTGTATCGAGGGGTCTTGTAAGCTGGGAGGAGCCTTCTTCTTTGTGGTGGGTGAGGTGGACGGCGATGGCGATGTAAGGTGAGGTGGATAGCGATGGGTTTTCTTTAGGATTTTCCGGCGAGGGGAGGTAAGATTTTCCATACTTATCATTTTTTCTCTCTTTTTCATTATTTTTTTCAGCGATTTCGAATGTTTGAGTTTCTCACCTTTTAAGGGAAATGACGATTTCAGATTTTTTGTGGTGGCGGCGGTGATGAAAGACCAGTCACGGTGCTGCTGATGTGGAGCATCCTCCGGTAAGGTGAGAACATTTTGATTTGTTTTCATCTTAATTCCTAACACTGAGAATTCGTACAAATATGATGAATGGATCTATGTAATTTGGAGTGTGCTAAATGAGTTAGTTTGATTAAGTTATTATGCAATTATTGCAGCCATCCTAGTTAAACACATACTACGACATTAAGACTGTCTTATTGTTGGAATTGTTTTCTTGGCCTTGTTGAATTACATTTAATTTTCTTGGCCAAGTTATTTGTTTACATTATCACTACCTTGAACATATATGTATACTTACTCTTTTTGTAGATATCTTTCGAATTGCTTGATTTTTTTATCATTTATAAATAATGTAGAAGCCTTGGGCATAAAGCAAAGAAATAATTTATGTTTTGGTAATAATTTTACTAATATTGATGCCTTCCTATGTCCAAATATTCAAAGTCTGGGATGAATAACATATGTAATACAAGAAATTAAAATTTTAATTTAATCAGTTTTAGATGTGTTTATTTATTAGCTGTGTTTATTTAGTGACAATTGACAAGTTATGCTCGTCTTGTATCAGGAAGGAAGAGATGTTCAAAAGAAGAAGTTTAGCAAAAGGAAGTGGCCTCAGCTGAAAGTAATTAGACTTCGAAAATATTGGTGTTTCTTGTGTATTGGAAGGACTTTGTAGGAGTGGATTAAGTACCATGGACTTGTGGAGGACTGCTGTTGTGATTACAAGTACATGGATCGAATCAATGTAGTGGTGTTGAATCCATTTGTTTGCCTTAATGTAATTTTGGCGTTATGATTTTAATTTTTTTAAATTGCTGGATGTTTATGTTATTGTTATGAAATGTAACGATGATTTTATGGAGTTTTTAGAGTGGAAAGAAAATGGAATGTGAGAATGTGAGTTTTTGTTCATTATGATGGTGATTGTTGAAAATAAAAATACTATTTTTTTGGATTAGTTTGTTATACTATTGCATTAATTTGAGATGGTTGATTATACTATAGTTTTCTTGATTATACTATAGTTTGCTCGTTCATACCATACTGTAGCATTTTAAATTTGAATTCGGGTACTGTAAAATGTCAGAGTAGGGCTACTGTAGCAGTAGTCAAGGCCACTAAAAATGTCAGCATAATTAAAAAAAAGTAATTAGGGATTAGAATAAAGTAATTTTGGTCCTATTTGTTATTGAAAAAGTTTTTTAGTCCTACCTTTAATTTTGGAATAAAATGTAGTTCTAGTTGTGAATGCCCATATTTATATATATTATATATTTACAGACCGCAGGTGAATGTGTGGTATACTAGTATTAACAAAACATAAAATTGCATATATATAATGTGAGTCATTAATCATTATATAAGACTCATCTAAGTGATCAGGTCCACAGCCCACACCCAAATCAGCATACTCTCAATAAAAACCCTTAACTAATTAAAAACTTTTTCGGAGAGTAAAGATATCATTTGAGCGTCAGATCATTGTGATTGTGATATGAATTGTGATTGTGATATGAATTGTTCTTTCATAGAATTAAAATTTGCATCCTTTAAATATGTCCCACGTTATTATACAAAATTTAGTATGCACCATATTCATGTCATTTATTTAAATTTTTAAGCTTGATTTTGACTTTAATTTGATTTTTTCATTACACACAGTAACACACAAAACTACATATTTATTGCAACTGAAGTATTACTAATTACTTTTTGGGGTATTACTGATTAATTCTTTCTTGGGATATTTAGTGTACTTTTTTTAATTAAATTTTAAATCCAAGTGCATAAATGTTAATGTCTTATATATATAGAAATTATTACAAACTGGTTCTAACTTTTCCCTTATATTGCACTTCAGTTTTACACCTTTTTAAAATGACATTTTGGTGCCAAAAATACATTTTGGTGCAAAAGTGGGTCCATATCACATTTATTTGTCAACATACCCACCCCCTTACGTGTCTACCCCACACCCCTACCTGCTAATTTTTCTTTCAGCTACATATCTCACATCTATAATCTCTCTCTCTCTCTCTCTCTCTCTCTCTCTCTCTCTCTCTCTCTCT
>JAPKLY010000551.1:139550-186834 GCA_026898435.1 Prunella vulgaris
TACTATCCTATGTTTCATGTGGTGAAGTATCACTTACTCATGCATTGAGGTATTGTACAACCAATAGGAAAGCCACTCTAACATGCATAGGTCTCCCTAAATACACATAAGAGCCTCTAATTGTCTTACTAATTCTCTAAGGTAATTCTCACTATCTTAGGAATTTTAACAAACACTTAGCATGCAATGACCTAATAACAAGAAGATTTAGGAAAATAGCCCAACTCTCGTATGAGTCTAAATCCTAATGGCCCATTCAATTAATTATGCATAATAAGCATTCATACAAACCATCAAAATAGAGAATTGATCATACAACATCTCAAGCATTCATAAGGTCAACATAATACCACACTACTCCATAGGAGTCATACACTAACACACTAAGGAATTAGCCCATGGCTAATTTGGTAAACAAAAGAGAAATTGTAGTAACTACATTCATCATTATGCAGGAATTGTAAAGAGAATACAAGAATTTACCTATTACAATGAAATTGAAAAGATACAAAATTACCTCTAGAAGCTAAAAGATGATCCGACAATAGAAATTGAAAATCGAACGGTAGAATTGTAGCTTTAGCTATGATAAGAATGCAGGAGAAAACAGATTGAAGATCCGTGCGGTTGATCGAAAGTATCGTAAGTGGAAATCTAAGAACACCCAATTGGAAACTACCTCTAACTTCTCCTATTCTAGTGAGAGAATATGATGATGTGAGTGAATCTCAGAAAATGATAAAAGTCCCTTAAAAATCTGAGGTGGAAGTATATATAGTGCCCTTGGATCATTGACTAAGATGCCCTTCATTAAAATGCGCAAAAATATGAAAATAGCCCTTAAATCTCGGACATTTTTCACTTCTGTCGCCCAAGAACTGAGTGGCTGTCGACCATGGTCGACAGCTTGGTCGCGCGGGTTCGCTTTTGTCGCACAAGAACTGGCCGCTTGTCGACCAACGGTGGTCGAGCGGTTAGTCGCACGGAGGCTGCCGTTCCAGGGTTCCGGTCGCGCGATGGCTGCCGATCGATAAAGAGGTCCTGTCGAGCGAGACACTTAGCGTCGGTCGATGTGCGACTTTCTCGTTTTTGTCATATCTTGAGCTCTAGAACTTCGATTGACTCGATTCTTCTTTCGTTGTGACCCTCTCTTCAAGATCTTCGACATGGAATATTAATTTGTTCATTTTGCTCAACTCCAAAATTCGGACTTTTCTAGATCTTGCTCGTTTCTTCCTCGTTTTCTAGCCAAAAAGGGTTAATATCACAATTTATACCATATTAGGGTCAAATATGAACATAAGCACATCAAAACCATTTAGAAATGGATGCAAAAACATGCAATTATGACCTTAATCAAAATGGATCGACGATCCAAGCGGTAGATCAAAAGTTATTGACCAAATCGTAAGAAGAAATCTTAAGAACCCAACTAGTAACTACCTCTCTCTCTCTAATCTAATCTAAGAACTTGAATTATGATTTGATTCTAAACTAGATGCCTTGAGAATCTGATCCTTGGAGTATTTATAGTGCCCAAAATGTTTAGTCCAAAATGCCCTTCATTAAACGTGCAAAAGTACGAAAATAGCCCTAAAATTTTGGATATTTTGAACTGCTGCCGATCTGAAACTTGATGGCTGTCGATCGCAAGCTGGTCGGCTGCCGATCGCGCGCTTTCCCCAACTACCGAACCCAAGCGTGCATCCTGCCAAACTCACTCGTGCAACAGCTCGCGCGAGCCTTCATCTGCCGCTCCAGGGATTTGGTGCGCGAGTGTAGCTTTAGGTGCTGCCGATCTGAGAGGGTTCCTTGCCGATCTGAGTCCTTAGCTTGGGTCACGCTCGACTCTCCTCGTTTTCGTCATATCTTGAGTTCTAGGACTCCGATTGACTCGATTCTTCTTTCATTGCGACCCTCTCTTCAAGCTCTTCATCATGGAATGACAATTACTTCCATTGGCTTAATTCCAAAAATCTGGACTTTTCTCGATCTTGCTTGTTTCTTCCTTGTTTTGCTCGTTTCCACCTATAATCAAAACTTTCTAGCAAAATAGGGTTAAATGCACAAAGTATATCATTTTAGGGTCAAATATGAACATAAGCACATCAAAACCATAGAGAAATGGATGTAAAAACATGCAATTATGACCCTAATCAGTGACCATGAATCACGAGGTTGCTCACCATCTGCCAAATATTTTATAATCGCCGTTCTCCAGTCATCTTCACCTAATTCTTTATCCTGTATTTGATTTATATAATAAAAAGTTGAGGGATTCAAAAAATTTGTGATGATGACTTTCGAGATTTTTGTTGCTCCTTAGCTTGACGCTGGCCGAGCTAGAGCATCCGTCTGAGTGTTCTCCAGTCGTGAAACTTGTTCAATGTACACTTACTTGAACAATGATATGAGATGAGCAACAATCTTTTGGTACAATATCATCTGTTCATCTCTGGCTTCGTATTCTCCCTGAACTTGGGATATAAAAAAATTTGCAATTTTCTGACCTCTACGGCCAGTGCCAATCTCATTCTCGCTATAAGGGCCTCATATATGCTTCATTATTGGTAAAGAGGAAGTAAAAAAATGAATTGCTGATGTAAAAACTTGTCTGTCGGGACTTATCAATACTACTGCTGCTCCATTAGCCTCATTAGTTGATGAACCGTCAACATATATATGCCAAGGGTGATGTAAATCTCTGGTCACCTCTTGTAGATAAGTTAATTCCATAATAACATCAGCGAGTGCATGACCCTTAATTGCTGTTCGGGGTGCACATGTAATCTCAAATTGACTAATCTCTAGCGACAACTTGAGCAGTCGACCAGCTGTATCGGGTCGGTAGAGTATTTATTCAAAGGAAGAGTAGTCAGTACTTCCACCATGATCATAAAAATAAGGGTGCAGCTTCCTGGTACTCATCACCAATGCATAGGCTAGCTTTTCGGTAGGAGAGTATCAAATTTCCGCTTCGTGAAGTGCTAGACTGACATAATATATTGGGAGATGAAATTTGCCCTCCGCCGTTACCAGGACAAAGCTAATCGCTACTTTAGACGCAACCAGATATAAATATAATTTCTCTCCCGACCGAGGTTTCTGGAGTATCTGAGGGTTACTCAGGTATTATTTGATTTGCTCAAATGCTCATTGACAATCATCAGACCATTGAAAATCTTCTTTGAACTTCATTGCTTCAAAGAAAGGTTGACACATGTCGTTTGCTTTTGAAATGAACCGATTTAGAGCTGTTAATCGTCAAGTAAGTCATTGTATTTTTTGCACTGAATCTGGTGGTTCCATGTCATTGATGGCTTTGACTTTTTATTGATTGACTTTGATCCCCGTTTAGCTTACCAAATGCCCCAGGAACTTACCAGAGTGCACACCGAAGCTACTCTTCCTCAGTTTGAGTTTCATATTACAAGTGCGAAGAATCTCAAAAGTCTGCCTCAAATGCTCCAAATGATCTTCTTTTCTCACACTTTTCACAACTATATCATCCACATAAACTTTCACTATGTGACCAATTTGTTCATCAAACATTTTATTCACCAGTCGCTGATATGTCGCGCCTACATTGATTAACCCAAAGGTCATCCTATCCCAGTTGTACATATTTTTATTTGTATAAAAGGCAGTATGTTCCATGTCATCCGGGTGCATGGCAATCTGATGATATTCGGTAAAAGCATCCATGAACGTCATCAAATCGTGTCCCACAATATTATCTACCAGTTGGTCTATGTGTGGAAGTGGGAAATTGTCCTTAGAATAGACATCATTTGGATTGGTAAAATCAATACATAATCTCCATGCACCATTGGGTTTGTGTACCAGTACTGGATTTGCTACCCATTGAGGATATAGTGCCTCATGTATTAGCTTATTATCCAGAATTTTTTTGACTTCCACTGTCAGTGCTTCATATTTCTCTGGGCCAAATATTTTTCTTTTCTGTTTCATAGGCCTCTTCATTGGATCAACATTAAGGTGGTGACACGTGTGTTCAGTTGAAATTCTGGTAATGTCAGATAGGGATAAGGCAAATACATCTAGATTAGCTTTCAAAAATTCTTCCATGCGAGGCTCGGGTTGTTCTGAGCCAATAGTAATACGTGGAGTAAGCCACCTTAAATTCGTGTATATAAGATCAATAGAGGAACCTGTTATAAGAAGATGGTTGATTTTGTTAGGATTTCTGTGTTAGATGTTTTGATGATATAATAAACCAATCAGCTTGTAATAGGACCAGCTGAATATGTTAGTCAGCTGATGAGTAGTTAGGATTAGATAGGTTCAAGTAAGGGGGAATCTACCTTGCTGCCTAGAAGATCCAAAGCTACCATAGAAGAGAAGACCAGCTGAGACCTTGTGGACTTAGCCGATTTTAGAAGACAGAAGATTTAAGCAGCTGACACTGGAGCATCGAGAGCAAATCATCAGAGAAGTTAACATCAGCCGATAGCTGAAGAGCAGATCAGCTGATATCAGAAGATTAGCTGATCAGCTGAGAGCACGTCGCAGACAAGACAAGGACCATAGATAAAAGACTTATTCAGACGAAGTCAAGAAGACCAGCTGAGGTGCACACTAGCAGACTTGCACATCAGCTGAGGTTCAAGTATCAGCAGACTGATACACCAGCTGAGGAGACAGATCAGCTGAGGTTTTGTGCTCGGCCCAGATTCTTCGGAATCAATTTTAAGGGTTAACTTGCGACATAAAAGGAAGATTTCCAGAATAGAAGATCAATCAATCAAGGGGACAAACTTGATTGATTGAAGATCGCGAAGATTGACGGGAATCAAGAAGGAAATTCAATCAATCACATTGATTGATTGAATACGAGATTATAGGATCTCAGATTTCTAGTCCTTCCCAAACGGCTAGTTATTTGATCCTATAAATAAGAGTAATAGTGATAATTTCAGTATTGGATTTACACGCATATTAAGCTAGCCAATACTCTGTCAGTTTTATCACTTACGCTCAAAAAACACCATCCATACTTATCCTTTGTAAAAGCTTTGTAGAAGCTGTGAGAAGTCAATGGCAATTTTAGCATTGACAAGTTGTAAAGATAGTAGTACTCTCAAAACTGTGTAAGTAAGTGAGTAAGTGAGTTAGTGGAGAGCCCCTCAAGTCCAAGTTGGATTGGGGAGAGTGGATGTAGGACAGTTGGTCCGAACCACTATAAATCCCCTGTGTCTCTTCGTATTTCTTTCTGTTCTTATTTGTGCACATCACTTAAAAACCGATTTTCTTTAAAAACTTTTCCGCACTATTCACAGCGCACTACTTTCAAATTCAGACTACCTCAAGTAGTCTGCTGATTTTCTGTATAAACCGGTAAAATTGAAAAAGGTTTTTGAATCCTTACAAGTCTATTCAACCCCCCCCCCCCTTCTAGACTTGTTCAAGTGTATTCTTCCCTAAAACCTGCCTTTGGGACCAACAGATTTACCACCAGAAAATCCACTTGTCTTGTCGATCGGGATGGTAATGGCTTCTCCGTATCCTATGATTCTATGATAGTTGTCCTCACTATAGGACCCGTAGTCTCCAATTTGATCAAGTGTACCTTTAAACAAAATGTTGGCATAAGCGTTGGTATCAACGAGTAGTCTATGAACCTTCATATTCATAATATTTGCGCTGATGACAAGAGAGTCATTATGAGGAGTAATGATCCCTTCCAAATCTTTGTGGGTGAATGTAATCTCCGCAGTAGGTATCACAAGGGGACTCATGCCCATTTCTTTCACTTGATCAATGGCGCGTAATTCAGCTTCCTTCTTTTTCTTGGATGCAGCCGGCCTTTTGTCTTTACATCCTCTCGCATGACCAACCTCTTCAATCGTTAAAATTTCTCTAACAGGGCCATGTGGGGGAGGTAGATTCTGCTGATCATTCCTGTTGCATTGCTGGAACTGCTCTTCTTCATTTTCTTCACCAGAACTTTCCCTATCGGGGGCTCTTTATCTTTTCCCTGGAGCTCTTTTTACAAACTCAGACAACTTTCATTTTTCATAGAATCTCAATAGTTGCTTCAGCAAGTCTCGACATTCACTAGTAAAATGAGCAATGCTTTGATGATAATCACAGAATTAATAGGGATTCAGTTTGCTCCTCTTCTGATAAATTCTTCTAGGCGGTGGCAGCAAGCCTCGATGATTGACTGCATTCTATACATGCTCTAATGATACTGTCATGTTGGTCTCTTAAGTGGTCAAGGTCTAGAAGGGGGGTGAATAGACCTTGAAAATCAAAAAAAATTTTAAAACTTTTTCAAAAAAGAATTCTAGAACCTTACAGTAGCCCTTTTTAAGTTTAAAAATAATGAGTCTACAAGAGGTTTTATGGACCACAGAGGTTACAGCTGTGGACTCAAGAAGTCTACAGCTGTATAAAACTTGCAAAACTAAAGCCAATAAACTTGTAGAAAATATCAGAGGGATTCTCACACTTAAAAGTGTATTGAGAAATCTCTAATGTGCAGCGCAAAATATGTGTAAGTGTTAATGAAAAACAATGTGAACAAACTTAACAGCTGAATGACTTATAGAAGTCTACAGCTGTAGAGTTCAGTTCCTTTGTGAAAACCACAAAGTTTTATGCACTAGTTTAGAAGAATGATGAATGTCACAATATAGTAAATATGCAGAACAGGAATTTAAATGACAATAAATAAACAAGCAGTATTTATAGTGGTTCAGAGTCTATGAATAAGACCTCCTACATCCACTGTTACACCATTTAGGTGCCAAATTCACTAAGAACAGATCACAAAGATCAATACAAGTATTTTCCCCTCAGAACTAGATTCACTCGTATTTCTATTCTAAGTAAGAAAATACTATCCTATTCACTCAGAATAAACAACTCACAAATAGTTAAAAACCTCACAAAGAGATATCTACACAAAGTAGAAACAATAAAACAAGTGAGGGAACAACATCACAAAGTGATTCTTGCTAAGAAAATCCTAACCAACTATCCTATGAATCACAAAGGAATAAATAAACTAAGGCTCTCTCTCTCAGATTTGTTGGCTGTAGACTTGCTCAGGTTGAATGCTTGTATGCGCAGGTTGTTGTTCTTGCTTCCTCTGAGAACTTCCTCTATTTATAGATAGAGTGGTGTGACTTATCCGTTGGAGAATTCAATTTGAATTCTGGATAAGGCTCCTCTCTCTCTATAGACATGTGTGAAGTGGTCCTCATCCTTAACACATAATAGTACTTATTGTACTATTTGTCCTTTTCCTCGGAATTCTGGTCCTTCATAAATTAACCTTCATTATCTTCCAGAATCTTTGAAATAATCTTCACTTAAGTACTCTATAGTGAGTGCATAATAGCTTCACTATATTGAGCTTAAGGGTCTTGATCAACTTCTTCAACACTTGATCTTGCACATCTTACTTCAAACGGTCTTCTCAGCTGTAGGGTCTTGAACTTTGCAGCTGTAGATTCCTGAAAAATAAAAACTGGCTGTAGGAATAGCATTACAGCTGTAAGATCATGTCCGTCTGTAGAGTGATCAAGTATACAAATGCAGACTTCTCTCATTCAACTATAACTTCCTTAACCAATTTTCTTATATCAAATATTCTTTTTAATTACATAGGAATATACGTTTTGCACACATCAAAATCTAAACAAAGGTACTTAACAATTTTCCCCTATTTTGATGTTGGCAAAACACATCATCAAAACAATAAGTAAACAAACAATAGCAATGAGATAGTGCTATCATAAGTAAAATACACAAAGAAAAACAATAAAGCAACAGAACAATAAATAAGGCACTAGAAAGAAAAACTGAATAAATTAACAAGGTTAAGATACAACGTACAAAACATAGTTAGACTAAAAACTAATAAGTTTTAGTGTCTAAACTATACATATGACTTCATCTCCTTCTGTGTTTGGGGTCCACTTCTTCATCTTCATCATTATCAGTATCTCCTATTGGCTTGAAAATTCATTGCCCTGTCAGCTTCATGTTCTTTTCATCTTCTTCAATGTACTTCATCAACATCTGAAATTCATACTCAGAAAAATTTTGTTCTTCCTTCTTTGATCTGAAAATTTTCTTGGGTGGTGGAGTTTTCTTCTTCTTTCCTCCAATCAAATGTGCATTGTCACCCTTGTATAATGATCCATCAGCTTTCAGTGCCTTGAACTTCTCATACTTGTCCTTCTTGAATTTCTGCTTCTTGATCATAGCATGTCTGTAAAAAATGCTCAGAAATTCTTCCAATAGAGTATTAAATACTTTCTTCATCTCTTTCTCTTTCTCTTCTTCTTCTGGAGCAACCTGACTGATAGGTTGAACATTTAGGACTGCAGAGACCTTCAATTTCTCTTTTTCTCTTTCTTGCCTTTCTTTCTTGTACAACCTTCACAGTCTTCTCCCAATAACCAATAGATCCAGCTGTAGATTGTTAATGATGTAACTTCACAGCTGGTACCTTTGCAGCTGCAGACTTAGGTAGCTGTAAGATCTTTCCTTTGGAATTCTTCTTTCCACTTTCACTAGCTTCTCTTCTTTCACTTTCTGAATTCTTTTGCTTTTCTTGTTGTTCAGCAATTCTTTGTGATAGATCTTTTGATTTTGCTTCTTCAAATTCTTTTCCCATAGACTCTCCAATTCCTTTAACTTTATCTAGAATCTGATTAGTCTTCTTATCTCCTTCTACAATCTCCTTCTCTATCTTGCTGCATTCCCCCTTGTTGCCAACATCAAGATGTGACAAAATTCTTGAAAGCTTGCTCATTAAATCTGACTTCATACCCATTTTATCAGAGATAAGCTTGGTCACCTCATTCTTCATTCCTTATACTTCTAACTTCAAGTGGAATAAATTATCCTTCATATTGTTGACCACTGACTGTAGACTTGAGTCTTCTTTGGATTTTTGCAGTAAATCTTTCCTTATACCTTCATTTTGCTTGAATAAGCTATCCACCACTAGCATGAAGTTCTGTTCTAACACTTTCTTTTCTTCTATTCTTCTTTCTTCAACCTTCTTCACAATATCTTCAACTCCTCTCTTTACCTTCTGGGAAATGATGGCATCAACAACTTGTTTAACCTCTCTCAAGATTGCACCTTCCATCCCGTTCAGTACATGTTCAATGTCTTGAAGCTTTGAAACTACTTCCTTGGGAGTCATCTTTGGAAGTGAATCACTATCCTCTTCTTCTGATTCAGCTTCTTGAATAGCCAACTCTTTTCCTTTTCCCACTTTCTGAGTCTTTGAAGGTGCCAACTCTACAGCTGTAGAGTCTTCAGTTGTAGTCTCTCTCTTGCTAGGTGTTATGTGGAGTTCCATCTTGTCAGTAGATATGTCAACCATTCCTTCAATGTACTCATCAATATTTTCTCTTTCCAAAGTTGAATAGCTTTGTAATGGAGGTGTGCCTTCACAATAGATCTCATTAAGAGTAAACATTGCATGAGGTGGTTGATTAAACAAATTTGCAACAGGATTTGATACATCATTTTCTCCTCATCTATTTATTTTGCTGTTTCTTCAATTATTTGTTCAGTGTCTACAACTTCAGAAATAAGTGGAACTTGAACATTTCCAGCTTGAGCTTGGGCACCACCCATTGATGCATCATCATCACCTTGATCATCATCACCATCTGGCTTGTCCTTTGGTTCATTGCAAGGTGAGGCATTCCTTTCAGTTTCTTTTTCTTTCTCTGTTTCCTTCTCTGGAACATTCTCTTGTTCACTTGGAATCATATCTGCAGCACTTCCTCCAGCAGATTCCAATAAAGCTGTTCCTTCAGCTAATGCTGCCAAACTTTTAGCTTCAATCACCTGATTGCTTCCTTCACCAATTCTTTAAGGTAAATCCTCTTACTTTCTAAACTCAATACTTCATATTCAGCTTCAGGGAACTCAACTTCTGGATCAACTTCTGATCCCATTGCTATTCTCAAGGCTTCAGCTGCAGATTTTGTAATCTTCTATTTTTCAATCTGAGCTGCAACATCTTTTCCTTTACCCTTATTTTTCTTGAGTTTCTCAGCAAGAAACTCATCAACAAAATTTGGCCTTAAGAGTTGATTGACATTTGAGCAATTTGTCCAGTCAACTACCCACTGGAACAAATTATTTTCTTCAATTTTCAATTTCTCAAGTTCTTCTCTCACCAACTTCCATTCTTCAAACTTTTGTCTTTTCTCTTCAAATCCATCAATTCTTTCAATTGAAACAACTGGTAGTTATTCAGTTTGAATAGGAATTTCAGGAACTTGGACTTCTTCACTAGACTGTATATTTGTCAAGTCTACAGCAGTAGACTTGCCAACTTCTTTTTCTTCAGCTTTCTTAGAGTGATATTTCTTTGCTCTTCTTTCTCTGCCTACTTCATCCTCAAATTCAACATCTTCATCTCTTAAGAGCAACTTTCTCCTAACATTTGTTTTCTTTATTTCTTAGCTTTTAACAACTGTAGATTTCTTTGGTGCAGGATCTTGCATCTGTTTTTGCTTTTCCTCTTTATTTTTTTCCTTTTCTTCAACTTGGGAGCCATAGGAGCATCCACAGCCCCTCTTTTGAAATTAGCACGCCCAATAATTCTATGCACCAGAATGGGCAAGCCAACATTTCCATTGAAAAGATTGAAACCTACTTCCTTTAGTATGTAGTTAAGAAACAAACCAAATCCTTTGTTTCTTCTAGATTTTACTACATCATTTCCAATATTTCTCAGAAGTAATTCTCCAATATCTATCTGAACTTCCTTATCAATAGCTATCATGAGATCCCACATAAGTACAGTTCCAGTATCATGAGCACCAGTTCTACATAATAAGCATTTATCTATAACTTCGTATAAATAAACATACTCAACTGTAAGGTCGTTCTTCTTGAACGTCCTCTTCCAATTCTCTGAAAATGGCTTCTTTGCAATGAACTGTCTCTATTACCTCTTATCTTCATCAACAAAATTGAGATTGTCATATGAATCTCCTCCAGTTCCCAAATGCAGAGCTTTACAAATGTCTTCAGCTGTGATTCTAACATCTCTTCCTTGTGGAGAAACTGACAACTTCTTTCTCTCTACATCGACTTCAGCATGTTTGTAAAATTTAAGAACTATGTGATCATCATAGGCATTGGGGATGTGCATGATACTGTAGTGAATACCCTGGTTAATGATGTGTCTAACCACACTCCCCATAGCTTCTGTGGGGTGCTTTCTTTATAACTCATCGAAATTGAAAAGTGCACCGAAGATAACCTTCATTGCCATATCTTTGGATTGAAAGGTGAGGGATAGAGAGTGTTTAGGGGGTTCAAAAATGTAAAGTGAGATACAAAAAGAATGAAGTGTTCTTTAAATACCTTTCCTTACTTAGGTTTAAGAGAGAGAGGGGGGTTTTAATTGTCTTTTTGACCTAAAATTTATGAGTTTTTAAATTTTGAACCGAAACTTATGAAATTAAGTTTGTCCAAAATATAACTCACAAAAGAATTTAAATCTATTTAAAATGTCACACAAATTCAAACATTTTATTAATTAAAATGTTGAATAATCCAAAAAGTCTTTAACTATAGTACTGTCAGTTCTGAATTAGTGCTCCATTTAATTTCTCAGAATTGTACAAAGTACTGTAAATTTTCTAAGTTTACAGTTGATTTGCTTAGAATATGAAAGTCTACATTTCTAAGAAGTCTGCAGTTCAAAGCCAAGTCTACAGTTGTAGAGTTAACAACTCTGTAGTTGAATGACTTTGCATTTGCATATTTCTTACTTTGTAGTTTTTCAAATTTTCTAGTTTATATTTGCAATTTAGTGATTTTCATAGAGTCTTATTACAATTCTAGCATTCCTAAATTGCCTCTCAAGATTGAAAATCTTGATTCACACAAAGGTTTTGTGATAATATAATCAAATTTCAAATCAGTATGAATCTTTGTCAATTTCACATCCTTTCTATCTATATGATCTTTTATGAAATGATGTCTTACATCTATGTGTTTTGATCTATAGTGTAACACTAGGTTATGTGTGATGGCAATAGCACTTGTATTGTCCCAGAATAAAGTGGTTTCTCTTGCATCAATCCCATAGTCTTGTAATTGATATTGCATCCATAAGATTTGTGCACAATAGCTTCCAGCCGCAATGTATCCTGCCTCAGCTGCAGGAAGAGCAATTGAATTTTGCTTTTTACTGTGCCATACCACCAATCTTTCACCTAGGAATTGACAAATGCCACTCGTACTCTTTCTATCAACCTTGCAGTGTGCAAAGTCTGAGTCTGTGTAGCCAATTAGTCCAATTTCTCCTTCTTTAGGATACCATAATCCTAAATTTTGTGTGGATTTGACATATTTGATGATCTTCTTTACAGCATTTAAGTGTGATTCCTTAGGATTAACATGGAATCTAGTACATACACCTACTACAAACATAATATCAGGTCTGCTTGCTGTAAGGTATAGCAGTGATACAATTAGCCTCCTATAATTGGTTATATCAACACTTTTGCCATTCTCATCTTTGTCTAAACTCACAAAAGGTGTCATAGGTATGTTTGTAGGCCTAGAGCTATCCATTCCAAACTTTTTGATAAGCTCTTGAGTGTACTTAGCTTGATTGATGAAAATTCCATCTTTCAGTTGCTTGACTTGTAAACCCAAGAAAAAGTTTAGATTTCCCATCATGCTCATTTCAAACTTTTCTTGCATGAGCTTAGAGAACTTTCTGCATAACTCTTCATTTGTTGACCTAAAGATTATGTCATCAACATAGATTTGAACAAGCAATATGTCATTTCCATTTTGTAATCTGAATAAGGTCTTGTCAACTACACCCTTTTTGAATCCATTCTTGATTAAATGATCCCATAAGGTGTCATACCATGCTCTTGGTGCTTGTTTCAGTCCATAAAGGGCTTTTCTAAGCTTATAAACCATGTCTTCAGCTGTAGATTCCTCAAATCCTGGTGGTTGTTCAACATACACTTCTTCTGATAGTAACCATTTAGAAATGCACTTTTTACATCCATTTGATAGACTGTAAAATTCATATGTGCAACATAAGTTACAAATATCCTTATAGCTTCTAATCTTGCAACTGGGGCAAAAGATTCATCAAAATCTATACCTTCAGCTTGACAATAGCCTTGAGCAACTACCCTTGCCTTATTTCTGGTTACAATCCCATCTTCATCAAGTTTATTCTTGAAAACCCACCTAGTACCAATCACTTTGTAATTTTTAGGTTTGGGTACAAGTTCCCATACTTGATTTCTCTCAAAACCATTCAACTCTTCTTCCATTGCAATGATCCAATTAACATCCTACAGTGGTTCATGAATATCTGTAGATTTTGAAGATGAAAAAATGTAGTAAACATGTCCTCATGAATTTGTTTTCTGGTTCTTACAGCATCAGATAAGTTTCCAATTACATGCTCAGGGGGGTGATCTTTTAACAAAATTAAATCTGGTTCAAGCCTTTGATCATTGTTCTATGCAGCTATAGATTTGCCTACTGCAGACTCATCAAGTCTTGTTGTTGGTGATTCTACTTCTGTTTGATCATTCTCAATGACTTGTTCTTCTTCATCATTCTCTATGGTAGGTGACTCAATTACCACAGTGTCAAAACCTTTGTTGGTCAATTCCACAGGGGTTTTGATTTCAACATAGGGCTACTGACTTGTGACAGTAGAGTTGTCCTCTTTAGAGTCTATAGCTATTCAATTACTCACACAATGTTGTTCATCAAACACAACATGATGTGATTTTTCTACAAGCATTGATCTTTTTTTATACACTCTGAATGCTTTACTTACATTAGAGTAACCAAGAAAGATACCTTCATCTGACTTAGGATCAAAAGTCTTGAGGTGTTCTTTCCCATTATTCAGTATGTAGTATTTGCATCCAAATATGTGTAGATAAGAGATATTTAGAGTCCTTCCGTTCCATAACTCATAAGGAGTCTTCTTATGATCTTTCACAATTAAACATCTGTTCTGAGTATAACAAGTTGTGCTTGTTGCTTCTGCCCAAAATCACTTAGGTAGATTTGCTTCAACTATCATTGTTCTGGCTGCTTCCTTGAGTGTTCTATTCTTCCTTTCTGCAACACCATTTTGTTGTGGGGTTCTGGCTGTAGAATACTCATGCATAATACCATATAGTGAATAATATTCTTCAATGACTTAATTTGTAAATTATGTTCCTCTATCTGATCTGATCTTCACAATCTTCAAGTTCTTTCATTCTGAATCTTCCTCATCAATTCTGGTAGCCTTTGTAGAGTTTCACTCTTCTTTCTTAGAAACACAGTCCAAGAGAATCTTGAGTAATTATCTACTACCACTAGAGTGTACTTCTTTCCATTGATACTTACTGGTTCTATAGGTCCAAATAAGTCCATGTGAAGTATCTCAAGTACTCTTGATGTGCTTGAATGTATCTTGCTTTTGAAAGTCTTCTTGATTTGTTTCCCCTTAACACAAGCATCACATAGATGTTCCTTCCTGAACTTTGTATTTGGCAGACCTAGTACAAGTCTGTTATTTACAAGTTCATTCTTGATTTTGAAATTTATGTGATTTATTCTTTTGTGCCGTAACTAAATAACTTCATTGGAACTATTAGCTAGAAAACAGGTAGTTTCAACTGTAGAGTCCCACTCTACAATGTAAACATTACCTTTTCTAGTTCCTGTCAGTTTTGTGGTTTAGGATTCAATATGTTTGACTATACAAGTTATGCTTTAAACCTTCTACCAGATAAAACATCATTTATCTGAACTTTCCCTTTAAGCAAACTTCCTGATCCTTTAGCTGTTCCACTGGCATTATCACCAAAAATAACTTTAGGACCTTTGTGTTCTTTTACATTTTGTAGCCAACTTCTGTCTCCAGTCATGTGTCTTGCACAACCACTGTCTATGTACCAAATCTCTCTTTTGGTGGTTGTAATTTGTCCGTGCAAAATAAAGTGAGTTATTTAGGAATCCAAAGTTTTGGATCTCCTCCAGTGATACTCTTTGCAATCCAAGCCTTTTTGGGAGCTATAGAGTTATTAATTCTACAGTTCTTGCTTGATCCTCATCTTTGAATGTTTGAAGAGTGAGACAATTTAGACACATTTCCATTCCAGAATCTATCAAAGTTGAGTCTTCTTTCCAGATTGAGTTTGTTGAAAACTTCCACTTCTGATTGTATAGATAAATTTGATTATGTAGTAGGTCTTAGAGACATGTTTTGCAACATGTTGGTAAGATCTTCCTCAGTAGCATTCACAATTTCCTTGATCTTTTATTGTCTTCTTGGTGAAAATTCTTTAAATGAATTCAAGAATTGAAAATCTTCCGGCTGTATGGTTGAATTTACAACTTCTTCAGGGGTTGATGTAGAGCCTTTGATGAACTTCCTTTCTGGTTTTCTTCCAGAAATTGAATTTTGCAAATGATGCATCCACTAGCAAGGTTTATATCCTATACCAATTAAATCACCAGTGTGTCTTTGTTCAGACAACATCTTCCTTAATTGTTTGGATGACTTTCCAAAACAATCTAACTTCTTTTGAAGAAAGGTATTACTTTCTTCAAGATAAGTTATCTGAATCTCTTGAGTTCTGAAAGTTTCTTATAGTTCAGCACAGTCTGTAGCTCTACAACTTGCCTCATTGAAGAGTTCTTCATTGTCATTTTGCAGACAACTGTAACCTTCTCTAAGTTCTTGTAGAATCTGCAACTATTTCTCAGCATCCTCTACTCCAGCAATTAGAGCTTTAACATGCTCTCTTCCAATGTGATTATCTCTTCTAAGATCTTCATTCTCTTCTTGAAGTCTTTGGATTGCATCAAGCATGTCACTGGGAGAGTCCTTTTCTATTATATAACTAGATGATGAGCATACCTCTTCATCTTTAGCCATAAGACAGAGTAAGGCTTCTTCATATGAATCTGTAGAGTCAGAGTCTTCAAAATCTGCAGTTGATTTTTGAGAAGAAGATGGACCTTCTTCCTGGTTTTTATCACTCTGAAAGAAGTGCTCTAATTCTCTCCTTGTCAAACCTTTTCTTCTTTTCTTTTCTGACTTTCTTTTCCTCATCTGTATACTTCTCAGCTTTGGGGTATGGACAATCTTTGATGTAATGTCCTGGCTTTCTGTAGTTGTAACACAAATAAGTTGAGTTAATTAGGTGCCGTAGATTTCACTTTACCTTCCTCCTTTGGTGTGAACTGCTTCTTCTTAGTCCATTTGACAAACTTCTTGAGCTGCTTTATAAAAAGAGACAAGTCTTCTTCATCAGAATCTGCAGCTGCAAGGTTGTCAGCTACTAGAGTTGTAACCTTAGCACTGTCAGGTTCTTTTCTTCTACTTATGTCAAATTCATAAGCCTTCAATTCTGAAAAGAGTTCAAAGGTGAATATCTTAGATAAATCCTTTGATTCTCTCATGGCAATCACTTTCATGTCCCATTCAGAAGGTAAGCCTCTGAGAACTTTCATGTTCATTTATCTTTGTGAGTAATTTTTACCAAGTGAGTCCAGCTCAATGATTATTTCAATGAATCTTAAGTGGTCAAGGTCTAGAGGAGGGTGAATAGACCTTGAAAATCAAAATAAGTTTTCAAACTTTTTCAAAAAGGAATTCTAGAACCTTACATTAGCCCTTTTTAAGTTTAAAAATAATGAGTCTAAAAGAGGTTTTATGGACCACAAAGGTTACAGCTGTGGACTCAAGAAGTCTTCAGCTGCAGAGTTGTTAGGGTTATACTAGATAGTATGCTTTGTATAACTAAACTGAATCTTTGAGCTTTATCTGAAATAAATCTTTTATCACTGTGCTTTAGATAAATATGAATGTTATTTATTTATTGCAATCCGTTCATATAATACTACAAATTACACTATAGATAAATGTGGTGATCCCCGGATAACTCACAGTAAGATCACATTATCATTTTCTTGTAACAAGTACTAAATTCACAACCTAGATGGGATTTGAACACACCATTGGTAAACGGTTGATGTGTAGATCCCAGATTGGCTTATCTTGACCAAGGGATTGCACTAGTGCATGATGATGCATTGAAGAGGACCTACAGAGTAATTCTTCTGTACTGATTTATGGGATGAAGAATTAGACCTCAGTGGTCGTTTATTTCTAAACCTCTGTCCCTTAAATAGGACTATGTGTGATCTGTGCGTGATACTTTATTTTGTTATGGGTAGAGAGTCAATAAGACTCAATACTTTCCATCTTGGGTGACGCCATTGAGAACATGACAGATGCTAAGATTTAATACAGAGGAACGTGTGCTTGGAGAGTCTTGCATGATTAGTCCCCTTGGTGGTCTAAATGTTCGTCATACTAAATCTTGCAAGTGGAATTTGTTTCCAGTATGATGATAAAGAAGAGCTGTCCATACTCCAAGGTTAAGATGTTATATTAATTAAAGCGTTCAGTGGCTTGATTAATTAACGGACAAGAGAATCTTAAACACGGAAAATATTGACCGGGAGCTATATGATTGTAATATGGATTAAGATGGATAGTGCAACATTAATCCTATAGTGGAGTGAGATTAATGTTAATGGGTTGAATGACATTGGGCTCAATATTAGAATTAAAGGCCCATTAGGAGGTCCAATCTTAATTTTCCTAAAGGCCCCTCAAGTAGCCCAATTAAATGTCCAACAATTGACAAGGGGATTAAAATAAAAGAAATATTTTGGGCCCATTAAGATATTTTTTTCGAAAATTATTGTATTATTTATTTAATGAGAGATTTTATGGAAAATAGATATGTATCTTGAATACAAGAATATCAAATAAAATCAAGATATCATTGAATTAAATAAAGAGTATAAATTAAAAAAAAATTCATGATATAAAGAATATCAAGAATTGAATATTTAGTATTCAAGATTATCAAGTTTAGAATATTTGATATTCATGATAATCAAGATTTGAAATATTAGATATTCAAGATATTCAAGATCTTGTATTCTCATTATAAATATGAGATGATACAAAACTTCATATTCATTATTATGAAGGTAGCAAAAATTGCAGTGTACTTGGGCAACAAAATTACTTTCTTCCTTGTGTTGTGATTATTCGTGTGGCCTCCCACCGGGTGTACGAATAAGGACAAGGGAATACTTGAGAAGGCTTTTGGGTTGATCAATTTGATTGTTGTTAAAAGTTAGAGGATCTCAAAGGACGCATGTTTAGGGCTTTACGTGATATTATTTGTTCATATGTTTTGCATGCAAAGCCTGTTGTTGGGTATACAATTATTTGATTTAATTAGGTTTAAATCATGATATTAATTGTAGGCTTAAATTTGTATTTAGCGTAAATCCCGAATAGATCCGTGTATAATTCCCCAACAAGAGTTATAAAACTTGCAAAACTAAAGCCAATCAACTTGTAGACAATATCAGAGGGATTCTCACACTTAAAAGTGTATTGAGAAAGCTCTAATGTGCAGCCGAAAATATGTGTAAGTGTTAATGAAAAACAATGTGAACAAACTTAACAGCTGAGTGACTTATAGAAGTCTACAGCTATAGAGTTCAGTTCCTTTGTAAAAACCACAAAGTTTTATGCACTAGTTTAAAAGAATGATGAATGTCACAATATAGTAAATATGCAGAACCGAAATTTAAATGACAATAAATAAACAAGCAGAATTTATAGTGGTTCAGAGTCTATGAATAAGACCTCCTACATCCACTGTTACACCACTTAGGTGCCAAATTCACTAAGAACAGATCACAAAGATCAATACAAGTATTTCCCCCACAGAATTTGATTCACTCAGATTTCTATTCTAAGTAAGAAAACACTATCCTATTCACTCAGAATAAACAACTCACAAAGAGTTAAAAACCTCACAAAGAGATATCTACACAAAGTAGAAACAATAAAACAAGTGAGGGAACAACAACACAAAGTGATTCTTGCTAAGAAAATCCTAACCAACTATCCTATGAATCACAAAGGAATAAATAAACTAAGGCTCTTTCTCTTAGATTTGTTGGCTGTAGACTTGCTCAGGTTCAATGCTTGTATGTGCAGGTTGTTGTTGTTGCTTCCTCTAAGAACTTCCTCTATTTATAGATAGAGTAATGTGACTTATCCAGTAGAGAATTCAATTTGAATTCTGGATAAGACTCCTCTCTATATAGACATGTGTGAAGTTGTCCTCATCCTTCACACAGAATAGTACTGATTGTACTATTAGTTCTTTTCCTCATTATTCAGGTCCTTCATAAATCATTATCTTCCAGAATCTTTGAAATAATCTCCACTTAAGTACTCTGTAGTAAGTGCATAATAGCTACACTAAATTGAGCTCAAGGTTCTTGATCAACTTCTTCAAAACTTGATCTTGTACATCTTCCTTCAAACGGTCTTCTCAGTTGTAGGGTCTTCAATTTTGCAGCTGTAGATTCCTGAAAAATAAAAACTGGCTGTAGGAATAACATTACAGCTGTAAGATCATATCCGGCTGTAGAGTGATCAAGTATACAGCTGTAGACTTCTCTCATTCAACTATAACTTCCTTAACCAATTTCCTTAGATCAAATATTAGTTTTAATTACATAGGAATATATGTTTTACACACATCAAAATCTAACTAAAAGTACTTAACATGTCAGAATCTAATGCAGCTTCTCTTGATAATCCTCTGCTTCCCCAAATGTCTTCAAATTCTTTGGGAATCTGTAATCATCAGTTCCTCATCTTCCAGGTTTCTTTTTATCTTTACTTTCGACCAGGCTTTTCCGTAGTGCTTCTTGCATGGCTACATAAATTCAAGCTTTGTGTCGAAACTCGGTATAAGACTTTGGACAAGCCAAATGCATTTCATTCTATAAATTAGATCCTTTTTTAAGTCCCGCCATTACAGCTATTATCTTGGTATCTTCACTAACATATTCTCCTTCTAGGAGGATCTTTTCAAATCACTCAAGGAATTGCTGATCTGTCTCATCAGCTTCTTATTGAACGTTAGCTAATCGAGGCTTTTGAGTAAGATAAGATCCATATCCTAAGAAATGAGATAAAAACTCCTTGTTAAACTGGACGAAAGACTGGATTAACACAGGAGCAAGCGAGGAAAACCATCTATGCGCTCTGTCTCCAAGTGTTAAAGGGAAATTCCGACACTGGGTAGCATCGGAAGTACCCAATGAAATCATGTAATCAGTGTATTTGGACACTTCCTCCTTCGTATAAGATCAAGATTGGACACTGAATCTTTTTCTGGATAGCTGCTCCTAAGATTGATGGGGACAAAGGAGATATCGACAAATTGGTAATTGAATCACTGTTAGTTTGAGCCGTCAGCTTCACTTGCAATTCTGCTATCATTTTATAAATTGCCCTTTGAATAGATACCTGAGTGTCCGTTAGAACTACATCTCTAGGAGGTTGCTCAAGGGTTGGTCGCTCTGAGCGAGCAACTTCCTGAGCTTCCTTACCCTGATGCAACTCGTTTGGTACTGTCTCTTGTCTACCCCAAGGCATTTCATGGTCGCCACGATAGCCATTGTGGTCGCCTCTCCACCTGACCTGTTCTCCTCTATGACCAAAGTGATCGCCATGCGTCCTTCCAATATTAGTCACTGCATAGGGGCCTAGGTGATCAAGAGCTGATCGCCTAAGGCGATCATTAATTGATCGTCTATGCCTAAAATTGGTCGCTGCAGTATCTCCTGGATGGTGAGCAGTGTCTTCTATATTCTCATGAGAATAAATGGCTCGCCCCCTAATAAATTTACTTCTGGGTATACCATTACTTGACTCGTCAACCACGCTTAGAGCTCGAGTGACCCGTGGACCAAGCCGATATGTTATCTTTTGTTTTCCCTGTGCACCTGTTTGTCTATTTTGAGAACTATCACCTTCAGTATCACGATTGATATGTGTCCTCTATCCTCTTGAAGGCTCTTCTCCTTGTCTATCACCAGGTATAACGGTTTGTTATTGATGTTGTAATGCAAGTAGCATGGCAATCATCTTCTCAATATCTTCAGGGTTTTACAGGAAAGGAACTTGTGCGGACATAACATGTATCGACTCGTGTGTTTCCCCTATATTCTGATTATCATTACCTTCGATAGATCGTCGATTTTTATCACACTTCATGTTGTGAGGATGAAAACTTCATCCTTGTGATTCATTTTGAGCTTGTGACAACATTTTTTTAACCTTCCTTCTACCTGCCAAGATGAATCCTTCACGATCAGAGGTTCGACCCCCTTCCTCTAGCACCAATTTGTTGATGCAATTTGTAAACTATACATTAAATTTGGCTAATAACATGCAAACTATCAACAAAAACTGGAATATTGAAGATATGTAAATCAAACAGGACGTCAAGTAGGTCGTATGAACAAGCAAGCAACACGCCCCTAGAATTATTGAAAATGTGATCCTTTATTTCAAAATTCGAACTCATATACATAGAGGTACAGAAGCAGGAGGTGGCACCTGCGTGGCTAGTCCTTTCCATGCAAGTGCCACGTGGCTTGCATGCAAAGGTTACATTGACTTTCATTTACTTAGCATCTAAGTAATAACGATGACCATAAACTGGTCGCCTCGGCCTCTAAGGTGATATGCGATCAACTCTGCCTGAGTATGTGTTTCCGAGCTCCATCAACAACGACGAGCAACTAATTTTGAGTGTGTTTCTTGGTTGACCATGTTGAGGGGAAAATGACCAATCTGGTCTTCCATATATGATCGTTGGTAGCTTGAGATGGTCGCCTCTTGCTTCATCTTGGTCGCTCGACCCCAGCTTCTGAAGGAAATTAATCATTGTTATCTTACTCTTATGGTTAATTAATTTCCAAAGCCTATCACTTACTTTATGTATCAACAACACTTACACTATTTTTTCGCAGCACATAAAGAGGTTTTTCAATACACTTTTAAGTGTGAAAAATCCCTCTGACTATATCTACAAGTTTCTTGGTTTTAGTTAAAAGTTTTCAAGAAACATACAGCTGTAAACTCAGTAGTCTACAGTTGTAACATTTGTGGTCCAAAAACCTTGTAGATTATTTTAAACTTAAAAGAGGTACTTGAAGGCTCTAGTAACCCATTTTTTAAAAGCTTAAAATTTGTTTTTGAATGTCTATTCACCCCCCTCTAGACCTTCACCACTTTAAAGGGACCAACACTTTCCCTTATGTTTCTCGGCCTCGGCTTTGAACTCTTTTATTGATAGGCGATCTAAAGCGAACTACTAAGGGAAGATTAGTAAAATAAATGACTCAACGTAAAGGAGCTCACTAGGAGCTCGCCAGGTTGGCACTATGACACGTTACCACCTTTGACCAATCAACACCATGAAGAAAGGAAGAGGTCGCCCATGAGCTTGCCCAGTTGACCAAGGGCCATGTCATCAGCATCCGATCAAGTGAACACCAGGGAGAGAAGGAGCTCACAGGGGAGCTAACCCAGAGCTCGCCTAAAGCTCGCCCAATACCATAAGCCATGACCTGATCTTACTAACACCATCACATCCCAGAGCAACACAAGGCAAGGGAGCACCCCAAGAAGCTCGCCCAGTCCGAAGTGGAGCCAGTATCAATGTAGAGAATTCATAGTGATGTAGTAGGACAAAACAATGTATTCAAAGCTTAATAGTTAGCATGATGACAGGTGTTTAGGATACTTGTCAGCACATTAGGCTAAATAAGCCCACCAAGTGTCACCTCATTACATGCAAACTTATAAATAGGTCCATTGTAACACATTTCTCTCTCAACATTACTTCTCTCTACTTTCTCTCTCTACAAAACTCTCTCAAAATCTAATATCAAAGATTATTGTTTGGTTCGATTTCAGTGTTAATTCAGCCACATAAATACCTAATTAGTTAATTCTACCAATAATTTGGCGCCAGAAGGAGGGTTCGAACCCCCGATTCGCAGATTTGAGAAAAAAAAATTGAGAAGGTTTGAAGGTGTTCTTGATAAAACTCAAGAACACACTTGAATACTTGAAGGAATTGTCCAGATTGTATTGTTTTCCAAAATTTTGTAGACAAATTAAGGAACTTAAAGATTCTAAACGCATGTGTGCTTGTGGTTAAACCAGATTTTGGACAAACCATTTGCATGCAAGGGTAGAAAGATCTTTGAAAAACCTAGCCTTTGTTGGGAAATTGTTTGAAGACGAGCTACCACTCACCTGGAAAATGTCAAGAGAAAACACCCATACTTCCTCCATTAATAGGAGATGGAAGGGCCAAGCTCCCCGAAGAGACCGGGCTGATGGAGAGCCGCCCTCACGCCACCGAGCTCCTCAGTGAACTGATGGGCAAAACAATGCCACCCCCGCACAAGATGGCTTAAACCCTGCTCTCCACGAGTTACTCCAGAACCTGGGTGAACTGGAGGGAGCTATTGCCACGCTCCAGAGAATTCAAAGACAACAACAACAAGGCGAGCTGCTCAGCGAGCTCCCACTAATACAGCCCTGAGACAAGAGACCCGATACACGCTTACCACACAACCTCAGGAGCAAGCAAACGAGCTAGCGAGCTCCTAGGCAAACTAGAGGCACGCTCTGCCAGAGTTCACCGTCACTAAAACGCAATCGGAAAGGCAAAGGTGACAGATAGGCTCGGCTTACAAGGTGAGCGAGCTGCCACTCATACTGAGGTCTCCGCGACCCACCGATCCTGGGAGATCCTCCAGGGAAGGTTAGGGCCCAGACGCAAAGAAATGGCCCAAGAATCAGAACTGGCGTCAATACGAAGGGAGAAGTCTGACCTAAATCCACGTAGGTCCGCACATGAAAGACTGAGGAGGCCAGCCACCGATAGACTTGGACCGAACGGCGCCCGACAGTTCCAACACATCCCAAATGGACCACCCCAGAGTGAGGGACTGCGGGGCCGTACATCCGTGAGACATAAGGTCCTTGAACAGCCTCCACAAGAGGTAGCCCACGATAATGAGTTAGCCATGTTAAAGAAGTCCGTGGAGCAGCTCCAAATGCAAGTAGCTGTCAAGAGCAGCGGATCGGATGCCACAACACTTCCGGTGTCACCTTTGGCTCCTCAATTCTGCGGGCACCATTACAGAAGAAAATTCAGTTCCCGGTGATGGTCGTGTACGAGGGAAAATCAGATCCAAAAGTATATATCTCCAAGTATGCGGACTATATGATCTCGGTGGGAGCGTCGGATGCCACCCAGTGCAAGAACTTCCCGTTGACCCTCGGAGACTGGGCTCACAGATGGTTCTCGTCACTTGCCCCAAGGTTGATTCAATCATTCGGCCAATTGACACGGGAGTTCCAGTCCCACTTCTTCGGCTATGGGTCATACCTAACCCAAAAGCACAAGCTTTCCAATATCCACCAGGGGGAAGGAGAGTCGGACCAGCAATACCTAGAGAGGTTCGATACGATCCTGCTGGAAGGCGAGCCAGTCAGTGAGGACATGAAGATAGTGGCTGTTATGGCCGGATTAAAGAAGGGAACCGAGTTGTGGAAGGAGATGCACCTATCCTGCCCGAACACTTATGCTAAATTCAGACATAAGGCAGGGGTGTATGTGGCTATGCAGGAGAGACTACTGAAGGAGGTGGGTAGTGCCAAGGACAAGAAGCCGCAACGCAAGAAAGCCGGGGGCACCTACAAAGCTCCCAGAAATTTGAAGTCTTTCGACGGTGAAGCCAAGTTACAAGAAGCCAAAGAACTACTCCTTTGTTCGTCCCTGTGCTCGCCACCTTGCTCGTACCAATTGCTCGCCACCTCGCTAGCCATGATCATAACATAATTCCAGCACAACCTTCGGTCTGAAAAATCAAATCAAAGCATGTAATGGGGGGAAAATGTTGATAAAAGAATTCGCACTAACAATTAAGGAACAATCAATAACACTTAATTGAAGGATTAAGAGAGGGCCCACCATAATGAGAATAAGGACGAACAAGAGAAGGTCGAGCCAGCAAGCCCACATGGCCAAGTCAAAGCTGCTCGCCACCTTACTCGCCCAATTGCTCGCCACCTCGCTGGGCAAGGAGGATAAGGAGGAGAGTCAAGGTAAGTAGGGCCAACATTCCTAAGGAGGAGAGTCAAGGTAAGAAATAATGGGAGTTACTCGCCGCCCTGCTCGCCTCACTCCTAGTCAGAATGATAGGAGTGTGAGTCCGGTGCTGCATGTTGCTGGCCCAGTTACTCGACTAGCTGCTCGCTCCACCACCTAGCACATGGTGGTAGGACCACTAGCCATGACCACCGAACAGAAGCAAGAGGGGTTGTCTGTCTACTTCCCACCAAGAGGCAAGCAAGTTATACTTCAAGCCGGGTGAGAGGCACCTTTCCCATCAAAGGTTGCTCGCCCCTAAGATGATCAACTCCCTAAGGAAGGAGACCAACCTAGAACGGGTATATTTGTCATTCAGAAGAGGATTAGTGGGAAAAGTATGTAAAATAGTGACAAGTGGAGGGCAGTTGTCACTATCTTAGGCCTAGTGGCCTAAATTACACGCCACATCACCCATGTAAGGGTATAAAGAGGAAAATACACTCATTTGTAAAGGATACTACTCTTTCAAATACAAGAATTACTTGCATAATTTCTCTCACTATATTTCTTTTCTACATTTCATATTACTTTCATAGATTAGTTTTTAAGATTATTGTTTGAGTAATATACTTAGGTAAACTAGCCACATAATCTCCTAATTAGAAAGATTGCTCAACACGCATCATATTCCGCTCCAAGGACCTCTAGCTTATTGAGGTAGCCCATTATCTTGAGAACGTGCTCCCTTATGGGCGTTCTCTCCACCATTTTCAGCAATAACATGTCTTGCATGGTGATTTGCTTAGTCATTCGATTATGATGAGCGAACATCTCCCTAAGGTTTAGCATAATATCTGAAGTGGATTCCATGTCTTGTTGTTGGTGTTCCAACACATCTTAGATTGAAGCCAAGATGGTACACCTAACCATTTAATCAGATTTCATCCACTCCTTATGATTATCCTTATCGACATTACTCGTATCATCCGTAGGTGTAGAGGACTTTGGTGCGTCAAGAACCCACTTATGTTGTTGTGTGGTAAGGACAATAAGTAAATGATGTTTCCAATCAATATTGTTTTCACCCTCCAATTTGTTATCTTTGAGTATTGTAAATAGTGAATTAAAAGGAGACAACATGTTGAACTGAAATAAACCATACATTGCATCAATACATACATTGATTCACAAAGATTACCACAAATTTCGATCATGCTCTATATCAAAATCTCAAAAAAAAAAATATAAGCATGCATCGGCCGACATCTTAAAACAGTTCACATAAGCCACGTTGAGTGTTAAGCAAACACATTTAAGCAAGTTACAAACAAGAACAGTTACAAACTTTTAATTTAAAAAATTAATAGTCGGCTCCCACTTGACCATATAGAAATGGTAGGGACTCTGTTACGAAGTATTAAAATTCCAATTCTGTATATCAAAGTATTAACTATGATTAAATACATATTTATTACTTCATTTTGTGCAAGCGTTGGGAGGGTCAATACCGTCACTAATAATAATCCACAAACTTCCTTTTGGGAATTCGTTCATGTGACCTTATCTTTTGGTCTATCCGTTATGGAGAGAGATGTTTTCCAATGCACAGCCAAAAGACTTCACAAACAAATAAATCATGTAGGCTAAATAATTCAATTTTATTATCTTGAATAAAATTTCAAATTATATTTAAAACATAGTAATTTTGTAGTTGAGATTTTTTCACAACAACATTCATGCATTCACATATTTAATCAAACTAAATAAAGCATCCATCAAAATAATTAAACACATTGACACATGATTAGGGTCATAATTGCATGTTTTAGCACTCATTTCTATATGCTTTTGGTGATATTATGTTCATATTTGACTCTATTATGAGATACTTTGTGTATTTAACCCTTTTTGGCTAGAAAGTTGTGATTGTAGATGAAAACGAGCAAAATGAGGAAGAAACGAGCGAGATCGAGAAAAGTCCGAAATTCTGGAGTTGAGAAAAATGGAGAAATTAATATTCCATGTTCAAGAGCTTGAAGAGAGGGTCACAACGGAAGAAGAATCGAGTCGATCGGAGTTCTAGAGCTCAAGATATGACAAAAACAAGGAAGTCGCACATCGACCGCGACTAAGGCCT
The DNA here is from genome assembly GCA_026898435.1 of Prunella vulgaris. Classification (NCBI taxonomy): domain Eukaryota; kingdom Viridiplantae; phylum Streptophyta; class Magnoliopsida; order Lamiales; family Lamiaceae; genus Prunella; species Prunella vulgaris. Next base: position 166,767 of record JAPKLY010000551.1, read on the forward strand.
CGGTCGACAGGACCTCCTTCATCAGAAGACACCCTTGGCTCGACCAAGTTACCTGGAAAGACGCGCTCGGCTCGACCTAGAGCTTGACCAAGCGTGGTCGACACTCCACATGCTCTTGTGCGACAAAATTCCCTTGGCTCGACCAAGGTGTCGAGCTCGCGGTCGACACACTGACAAGTCTTGGGCGACACAAGTGCTAAACACTCAGATTTTCAGGGCTATTTTCGTATTTTTGCGCATTTAATGAAGGGCGTCTTAGTCAATGATCCAAGGGCACTATATATATTTCCATCTCAGATTTTCAAAGGGACTTTTATCATTTTCTTAGATTCATATTCTCTCACTAGATTAGGAGATGTTAGAGGTAGTTTCCAATTGGGTGTTCTTAGATTCTCATTTACGATTTCTACGATTACTTTTGATCTACCGTACGGATCTTCAGTCCGTCTTCTCCAGCATTCTTAGCATAACTCAAGCTACGTTTCTACCGTTCTTTTTTCAATTTCTTTTGTTGGATCGTTTTCTAGCTTCTAGAGGTAATCTTGTATCTTTTCAATTCCAATTGTAATAGGTAAGTTCTTGTATACTCTTTACAATTCCTGCATTATGATGATTGCTATTGCTTTAATTTCTCTTTTGTTTACCAAATTAGCCATGGGCTAATCCCTTTGTGTGTTGGTGTATGGCTCCTATGGTGTAGTATGGTGATTATGTTGATCTGTTGATTGCTATGAATTGTTGTATGATCAATTCTCTACATTGATGGATTGTATGAATGCGTTGCATGTGTTGGGACAATCTTGGTATTTTGATTAGATCCCAAAACCCCGGATGAATTTGCCTAAGTATAGTGTTCAGGATAAAATAGCTCAGGATAGTTAGGTCAGAGATTCAGTACAGAAGGACCATACTGAAGACTGAAGAATATTGGAGTCGACCCAATTTACTGAAGTCTGAAGTGAAAATCATTCTGAAGAAGTCAGTCAGTCTCGCTGAAGATTGTCTGCTCTGAAACTGAAGATCGAAGCCTGTTGATTCTTCCTGAAGTCAATCCTGAAGTACCATTGTCTGATGTTTCTACTGAATACACTAAGCATGTTCAGGACAGAACTCAGTCAGTGAAGAGTAAGTACTACCTATCAGGCTGTGCTGAATGCACACAGGACCTGACTTAGGCCTTGGTTCAGTTTACCTGAATCCTGTAAGTCCGAAGCAAAAAGGTAACACATACTGAGCTGAATAACCTATCAAGCTGTGCTGAATGCACATAGGACCTGACTTAGGCTGTGGTTCAGAATACCTGAATCATGTCAGTCCAAAGCAGAAAGGTTATTTATGCTATGGGACAAGAGACAAAAAGAATGTCAGTAAGACTCCATTAAGGCACACGTTCAGACTGAGTTATTACAAGAGACTCAGAGCATTGAATGTACGAGGAAGGATAAATGTCTGAAAGTCAACTAGCCGTTATAACGGAGAGCCAATGATCTTTCAACACGTAAGCACGGAGTCTGCGCAGCATTTAATGCGTCTCAAAAGGTTGCAGGTGATGTGACAACTTGCCAGAATAAGCATGGGGGGTAGGTCAAACAGTATTTCTAGCCTGCAATCTACCTAAAATAGGAAAGATTTGATTTGATCTCCTCCAACGGATCTATTTTGAATCTTGCCTATAAATACGGAGAACCTTGCACCCATACAAAAAAAAACGGGAAATTTCCAAGAGAACTCTCAAGAATCCAAGAACACAAAGCATATCATAAACAACACTCTGCAATTAAATTTCCCTAGTGTTGTAGTAGGATTCGCTCTGTATTTGCTTAGATCGATAGCTCTAATATTTAGCACTGATTTGTATTGCTAGAGCTATCCTAGTTGGAAACCAGAATACCAAACCTCTCAAAGTGTGAGATAGGTTGGTTAGAAGGACTGGGACTTGTAAAACGCCCAGGGGTCAGTTCCTAAGAGAGGAAGTTGGTTATTCGTGTCCCTTGGCACGTAAAACCCAAGTACCTATCCTCAGGGTTTTGAGGATAGCTTCCTGTTAAATCAGGTCGTGGACGTAGGAGTTGGTTTTCTCCGAACCACGTTAAAAAGTCCCCTGTGTGCTGATTTACTGTTTTGTTCAGGATCATAAATGTCATCATATTAAACTGAACATACTGCATTGGCTTTAACTTCAGGACTGAATCAATCATCCTGAATCTGAATACTGTGCACTCAGCCTTAACCACCTATTTACTAAGCAACTCAGAGAAAACGTTTTCAGAAACTAAAACGAGTAGAATCTAAGGGCTCACTTTCCGCACGTACTTTGACTCACTGAGATAGTTGTCCAACTGACTCGCTTCCGGGCAATCAGTAGGTTTGTTATCTCTACTGAGTCTCCAGGCACTTTACTCTTACTCTGCTTATCTGACTCGTTACTGAACCGTCCCTGCTGCCCCTGCGGACATTCAGCATACTGAGTACTTCAGGGATTCCTGACTGAGTACGTTGGAGCATTTTTCTGAGTCTTTCAGAAAAATCTGTCATCAGTGTATCCCCCCCCCATACACTGATCTAACTCGTTTCGGGACCAACAGCATGTGTATTTGATTATAAGGGCCATTAGGAGGTAGTCTCAATGAGAATTGGTCTATTTTCCTAAATCTTCTTGTACTAGGCCAAATGCATGCTAAGTGTTTGATTAAATTCCTAAGATAGTGAGAGCTATACTTAGTGAATAGGAAGAGCAATTAGAGGCTTTAATGTGTTATTAGGGAGACCTCTTGCATGTTAGAGTGGTTTACCAATTGATTGTACACAATCTCATAGCATGATAAAGTGATACTTCACCATATGAAATATAGGATAGTACACTAGCACTTATCTCTCACACTTGCTCACATTGCAACCCAAGGTGATAGGTAGTTTACTTGTTTGACGCACTTGTAGACGTAGATACCATATCCCCTTTACTTGCTTTGTGTTTTTGAATTCGGAACAATTATCTTACCTTACAAATCCCCATCTCCCTGTGTTCGAAAAATATTAAACTTTGTCAATCTTGCCGCAATGTTATAACGATCGTGTACACTTGCACGTAAACACCGAATAGGCAAACAAGTTTTTAGCACCATTGCTGGGGAGACGGCTAGTTTGTTTGGTTGCTTGATTTTTGTTCTTGTTTTCGATTTTTGTACTATTTTTTGTGTTAGAAGTTTTGATACTTGCTTCTTTTTAGGTGTATGCACACAAGAAGTCAAGGGGGAGATCTTCTACCCTTAGACTCGGATCTTGAGAATAGCCTAAGAAAAAGAAGGAGAGAAGCTCGTTTGAATCAAATCAACATGGAGAATAATATGAACAAAGCTCATAATGAGATAAGAGAAGAAGAGCCTTTAAGAGGACAAGTACATCAAGGAGAAGAGAATTTTGCTCAAAGAGAGGTTCCACTTCAACAACAACCTATACCACACCAATACCCACCTTATCCACCACCAAAACAACCTTACTACCCACCACAATATCCAAATTACCCAAATTACCCAATTAACCAACCATACTACCCACCACCACCACATAATTACCCATACTATCCATATCCACCACCACCTCAACACCATAGACCGCAAATGGTAAATCCACCTCAAAACCATGAACCGTTGTTGCGAGACTACTTTGAGCCTAGAGTTAATGAGCAATGTGATGGAATAGAAAGACCTCCTATTGATGCTGAAAAGTTTTAGCTTAATACGAATCTTTTGAAGTTGTTAAAGGAGTCTCCATTTGAAGGATCGAGTGATCGAGAAGACTTAAATGTTCACCTTAATAACTTCATGGAGATATGTGACACGATCAAGTACAAAGGAATGTCGGATAGTGAGAAGAAACTTTGTTTCTTCAATTTTACATTGACCTGGAGAGCCAAAGCATGGATTAGAGCTATGAATCCTAAAGCTGCCACATGGGAGGAGTTAAGTTCCCAAATTCCTTAAGAAATTTTACCCTCCATCAAAGATGCTTAAGGCGAGGGAAGAGATAAAGAATTTCCGACAAAAAGCAAGAGAGACCATATCTAGTGCATGGGAGAGGTACCAAACCTTGTTGTTGGCTTGTTCTCAACATGGTTTGAGGGATGAAGATATACTTTTGACGTTCACCATTGGTTTGCATGAAGGAGACAAGAATTACTTAAATTCTTATACCTGAGGCTCGGTTTGGATGAACACTATTCATCAAGTGAATGAGATCATCAAGAATATGGCTGCAAATGATGCTTTCCAAAGGAAAGATAATAGTGGAACAGGTGATCGAGTTGCACTTCTTGAGGAAAAGATGACGAATGTGATAAATTTGATATATGGAGGCCAAAACCAAAACCAAAACCAAGCTCCAGCTCATATGCAAGTAAGCGTTATTGAAAGTATTCATCCTTCTACTACCTCTACTCAAGAAGAAGTGAATTATATGGGTCGTCCTCAATACAATAATTCTTTCCAAAATAATCAAAGGTCATATGTTGCTCCACCTTTTAGACAAGGAAGTCCATATCCGAATCAAGGAAACCCTCCTTACAACCCTAATAGAAGGCATGAGAATTTCTCGTACTCCAATCCTAATGGGGCAATCTAATTGCCACCCCGGGATTGATCCGAGGTCAAAGCCGCCTAACAATGAGGGTAAGGGAAGTGTGGAGGACACCTTGGCACTGATTTTGAAGAACATGGAAGATATGAGAGTGAAATTTAGGAAGATGAATAGTGAAATGAACAAAAGGGTTGATGACTTGTACACTTCACAAGGAAATCAAATTAAGAGCTTGGAATATCAACTTGGGCAAATTGCTTCATCCTTAAGTCCACAAGTCAATAAAGGTAAATTCCCTTCTACAACCAAAATTAATCCTCGTGAGCATTGTAATTCTATTTCTTGTATGGAGGTTGCAAAGGAGGTGGTAGGGAATGATCCTTTGAAATTGTTTCATGATGAGATAGTGGAGGAAGCAATTTGTTATGAGAATGTGAAATTGGTGAAGAGTAATGAGAGAGTCTTGAGGGTAGAAGAGAGGGTGATGGAGAAAGAAGTTAAAAAGAAAGGGAAAGTAAAACTAGGGGGTGAGGAAAGAAAGGTGGAAGAAGGGAAAGTGGTTGAGAAAGAAAAGGTGGAAGTTTCCAAGGGAGTGAAAAACAAACTTGATGAGAGGCTCAAGAAATTTCTTGATTTGTTCACAAAGATGTATGCTAATATGTCTTTCAAAGAGGCTATTGAGCAAATGCCGACGAATACAAGATTTTTGAAGGATCTTATGTTGAAAAAGAGGAAAAAGGAGCCCGAGATTGTTAAACTCACTCAAGAGAGTAGCAAGCTTATCATGAAGCATCTTCCTAAAAAACTCAAAGATCAGGGTAGCTTTGTTTTGGATTGTCATATTGAAGGGAGCAAGAGTATCAAGGCTTTATGTGATCTTGGGGCTAGTGTGAATGTTATGCCTTTATCCATAGCTCGAAGGCTTGGCTTGAGAGATATGAGGCCCATGTCTAGTGACCTTTATATGGCGGACAATTCAAAGGTGCAACCGAGAGGGATTTTGGAAGATGTGGTGATTCAAATAGGTAAGTTCTTGTACCCGGTCGATTTTGTTATCTTAGATGTAGAGGAGGACAAGCTTACTCCACTAATTCTTTAAATTTGTTCCCACATACAAGCCAATTGTTATCAAACATCGCCCAAGGAGAAATCCTTTAAGGGAGATGATCTTTGTGGATAAATTTGGAAGGAAGCTAAGGTCCCCTAATCCCCATAAGGATGACCTATACCTGTGGATTCTAAAATTTGAAACTAACCAAACAAGACTTAATGTAAGGGTACCTAAAGTCTGAACTTGATTTTGGGCAACCACCAGCCTGATTGAGAGAGGAGAATCAAAGAATGTTGTCTGGTACATAGACAGTGGATGTTCAAAAAACATGACTTTTGAGAACCATCTCCTCCTAGACTTCATAACACTATATGAGCCACGAGTGGTATTTGATGATAACAATTTTGGAATCACCAGAGGAGTTGGCACTCTGCTAATTGTTGATAATAAGAAATATTATTTAATATATAAAATAACAATATTAATTCATCATATTAATTATTATATTTTAACAGATAAATTATTTTTATTCGTCACACAAACTGATATTGTATTTGATTAAATGATACGTTTTGCGCTAAACATATATATTAATAAGTCTAGCATACAAACAAAAACAATGTTTATCGTATGAACTAATACTATTTATTATATAAAATGATATATTTTAACAATAATTTTAGCGTACACACATCAATATTATTTGGAATAATACTAATACTAATATTGTTCAGCATATAAACTCATGTTAGTTTCATTACCTATAACACATGATAGGTGTTATTAATGATAATTTGTAATATCATTTATTATATGTGTCATTTCATGGATTAAATATTTTAAAAAAAAAAAATGAAACTATTGTATATATATAGGTAATGGAGTTAATGATAGGTACATAGGTGTAAATTGTTCTCACAAGAAATTGACCTTCCAGGATACAAAACATATCTCACATAAATTCGTTAGTTATACTCTGACGAATTTCAGAAGCAGATATCACAAGTGTTTCAAATAAAATAAAATACAAGACTCAAACTTAATATATAGAGAGATTCAACTTCTCATCTCTAAATTCTCAATTTTTAATTGAATATACTTTTTTAATATTTCGAACTCCACATATCTTGAGTTTATATAGATATCCAAGTGTGGCATCGAAAGGTTGCAACTATACTCAAGAGTTGTACCACAAGATTGCAATTCTTCTTCAAAAGTCGCAAACCGAATGGTTACTAATTTTACTCAAAAGATAGCTTTACGGGAAGAGCTCTCTGAACTCTATTTATATTATGTAAATACTAAAATATACAACAATGATAAAATAATAAAATACACACTTGTTTTACGCAACGAATAGCCATGAAGTGGACTTAGCCTTTAACTTATGGTTGAACATGAAACTAATAGAATCAAAATTTTATCGCGTATGATTTATAACTTCTTTGTTTTTTGCATCACCAATTACATATCAGGTCTAGTGCTTATCTTGGTCTCGCAAGTACTCTAGGATCTTACAGATATTATCCCTAAGAAGCGACCTCTCACTTCTCTACTTGCATAAGTAGACTTATGATGAATATCCACAATGCATCCCACATAGCTATAAGTCTATTAAGAATTTAAAATCCGGCATTTACTTGTTATGGTAAATAAAAGTGTATTCGTCAGATTTAGGAGCTTTTGAAATAGTATGTTATGAACTTTGAAATGTATCCACATTTTCATTTCGTCGATGTCTAATATTGAATTGTCTTTTTAACGCAATGTTAAAGTGTCAATTTTTCAATTGTACCTTAAGATAGAGTTAGTTTCAATCAAGACACCATATTTAATCGGCAATAGTTCCATATCTTTTACAACTTTTTTAACTTATCTTCCCTTTAGAATTTTGCTAGCATTTGATTTGGAATATACTCAAGTATGGTTTTCTCTATTTAAACATACCTAATTTTGCTTTTAATTTAAATGCAGCATACATTACCACTTTCAACTCTTAAATAATTCCTCATTGAATTTTATGTGTCAATTTAAATTTAAACACAATTTGCACTTTCAAGCAAATATTTATAATCCTTGATCCTAAATCAAATTTAATTTGATATTCACAATCAAGGACACCAATTTTATCGTTATTTGATCAAAATTCAGCTAATTTGGTCCAATTGAGTTTTGATCCATACAACCCAATTTAGATAAATTAGGTTCCATAATAGCCACCTAATCATTTAATTTCCTCAAGAATCTAATTAACTTTCTTAAGACTAAGGTTAAATGCACCCACATTTGTTAGTAGTACACACACAAAATAACTACACACATTAAAAGATCAGTACACCCATTTGCAAGTGTCATTTTTACCATCCTTAAAAATCCTAATTTCTTTCTCACCACTCTTGTCCCACGTCTGCACACAACCACTATCCTTCTTTTCTTCTCTTTCTAACCCTCCTCACCCACCCCACAATATCTACTCATTTTCCTCCCATGGCTACCACTGCAGCAGCATACTTTTTTTCTTTTTTTCCGTTACAAATTTCACACCCGCAATTTCACCTCACCAACCATCTTCCTCATCCCTTCTTCTATTATTTGCATCTTTCTTCTCCTTTCTATATAAAGTATTTATCTATTTATTTATTTATTTATCCTCTTTTTATATATTGTAATCACCATTGTCATCTATCCGCACAACTCAAATGTAGACTTTTTTTCTTTGAAACTATTTTGATGAAAAAATGAATGATTTTTGAAAAAAAAATTCGAAAATTTCATCTTGTTTTTATGCCAAAAAAATCTGTTTGACTTTTTCTTTAATGAATTACGTTTCTTTTTTTTTCAAATTATTTTCTGAAACTATATATTTTTTTGAAAAGAAAAATTCAAAAACTACTATTTTTAGGATCTGGTTTTCGATAATTTTTTTTTGGAACTTAATTTTTACAAAAGAATTATTTCCAAACTAATAAATAGCGTCAAAATATAAAAATGAAAAAATAAAAATGAAGTGGGTGCATACTTTTAAAAATAGGAGAACGATGAGGGTGAATATGTCTTTTCATATGCATTTCAAAAAAATATGATTGCATGTTGTGTGTACTATTAACAAAAGTGTGTGTGTTTAACCTGGGCCCTTTCTTAATTAATCCAATGAAGGCCCAAGTGTACTTCACGTCCAGTTCTTATCAGTTGGTCCATTTAATTCATTTTAATTTAGACAGGCCCATATCACAAAAGAAGAAAGTTTCAATTCTTCCAATTCAACCGTTGAACCATCGTGTTCAATTCCAATGATGAAGAAGAGGCACATATTTCTAAAGCGCAAGAAGTATGGGTTTTCGAAAGGCGATTTGATTTGAAACATCCACCAAATCACCGGTGCTTGGTGGCTATTCTTGCAGGATCTGGCACGTCGCGACATCGATTCGATGAAGAATATTCTCCTTTCATCTCGCAAGATTCCTAGCGGTGTCAATATTGTTGACGAAGACCAGCGCTTCCGTGCATAAAATCTCTCGACATGATTGCCCATGGTGGGTCACGCAACCTATGGTTCAATCATGCTCCTCTATGTAGCCTCCTGCTTGAAACTCATATAGTCTCTATTTCCAAATTTCAAAACACAAATTGCTTTTAGTCTGCACATCAGGTGTGTGTGTAAAGTCAATAGCGAGTCATGAATAATTGTCACGGGACATCCAAGAATTTTTCTAAGCACCACATTTTGTGCACACAGGATGTTTGTAGAAATGCCTCTGAGAGTAGTTCCCATATCATATGTGATAATTCTGGGCGTACATCCAGATCGCCAATTTGTGCTCGTTAAATGTTGTTGCAATTTGTGTGCATTTCTCAATTAATCGACCATGAGATATCCACAAACTTCATCTGGATGTAATCATGTGATGTAGCGTGCGTGTAGAACGAATGAAAAATCCTTCTATCTAACGTTGATTCACTAAATACCGTAGACAGGCAACAGGAAAAACCCTAGAAATTCAATTCATAATCAACCAAATCCCCAATAATGTTGTACAATCCAAATAAGTAAAATCCACATGTGGGTTCTCAAAATAAAAGCCCATAAATAAAAGAATCCAACAACTTTATAAAACTAAGCAATAAATAATTAAAGGCCTGCAAAGATTAATTTTTAATCACGATTGGGTCTTGTTTCTCAAGGTATAGTAGAGCGGCTTCATCTCCATCTTTTTCACCATCCTCGAAACAATTCGTCCTCGAATCGGAATCGGCTTCATTTCCAGAAGTGTTGTCACCTGCATATGAAACTAAATGTAACATTGAACACATCAAATGTTCGAATGTGACTGGGTAGGCGTAGGCGATATGCATTTGGATTGATATTCTCAACAATTCCAATGGTCCAATCTTGCGGGAAGATAACTTGTGGTACTCATGCACAAGAAATCGATCTTTCGTCAAAATAGCCCAAACAAAATCCCCCACTTCGAACTGGACATCGCGGCATCGGGCATCTGCTGCTCGTTTGTACCGTGTATTTGCTGACTCCAAATGAGTTTGTGTCATGGCATGTATATGTTGGAGCTCAGCGATTAGGTCAGTTGCACGAGAATCATCAGGTTTAGATGCAGGGAGAGTGACTAAGTCCACATGGGCGTGAGGCAGGACACCATAAACCACATAAAAAGGACAGAACCCTGCACTTTTATTAAGTGCCAAATTGTGAGCAAACTCTGCAGCCCCTAGTTTCATACCCCAAGAATGCAAATTATCACCGACCAAACATCGTAACATATTGCCCAAGGAACGATTAACTACTTCGGTTTGCCCATCGGTCTGAGGGTGATACGCACTACTAAAGTGTAACTCAGTGTTAGCCAACATCCATAAAGTTCTCAAAAATGGCCTTATAAACGAGAATCCTGATCAGAGACAATAGAAAGCGGAAGACCATACAAGGAAAATACCTCCCGAAAAAAAGTTGTGCTATGTGGACGGCATCAGTAGTACGTTTACACGGGATGAAATGTACCATCTTTAAAAATCGATCAACCACCACAAAGATTGAATTATGACCACGTTGAGTTTGAGGCAAACCCAATACAAAGTCCATGTTAATTGCATCCCATGGACGTGAGGGAACAGATAAGGGAAGGTATAATCCGGCATTCATTGTCGTCCCTTTAGAGACCTGGCACACACGATATCGCGACAAAAAATGGGCCACATCACGACGAGCCGAAGGCCAAAAGAAGCGACAGAGCAGAAGTTTGAGTCATCGATCACGCTCCACATGACCCGAGCCATGAACTTCAGCAATAAGTCTCTGACGTAAGCTGCAAGCAGGTATACAATGGGCTACACCGTTAAATAGACATCCTTCTATGAGTGCATAGGCATGATGAGTACCATTGATCAATGAAGAAACAATATGGCCAAAGTCCATATCATCAGCATATAAGTCTCGAAATGTATCAATACCCAAAACATGGATCTGCATGTCAGAGAGAAGGCATTGGCTTCGACTCAAAGCATCAGCTAATCGGTTAGATGAACCAGATTGATGTCGCACCACAAAAGTGAATTGCTGAAGAAAAGAAACCCACTTAGCATGGCGAGTAGAGAGAGAGTCTTGAGACTGCAAATGCTTTAGTCCCTCATGATCGGTATAAAGAATAAACTCACGGTGGAACAAATAGTGGCGCCAATGGCGAATTGCCTGAACCACTGCGTAGAACTCCACATTGTAAGTGCTATAGCGAATCAAAGCACCCGATAACTTCTGACTATAATAGGCAACTGGCTTGCCACCCTGAAACAAAACCGCTCCAATGCCGACCTTGGAAGCATCTGAATATACTTCAAATGGTGTAGAGAAATCAGGCAAAACCAAGAGTGGTGCATGAGTGAGCTTGAACTTAATATTCTGAAAAGTTGTGTCCACCGCAGTAGTCCACATAAATTGCTTACCCTACATGGCATCAGTGATCGGCGCCATTATAGTGCTAAAATATGGAATGAAACGACAATAAAAAGAAGCAAGTCCATGAAAGCTTCTAACAGCTGTAACTGTTATCGAAGTAGGCCAATCACGTATAGCAGCGATCTTCTGTTCGTCAACACTAATACCGTCACCTAAAATGCTATACCCCAAAAATAACACTAAATCAGTAGAAAACATGCATTTGGCTGGTGTTGCATTAAATTTCTCCTGCCGAAGAATAGATAAAATAGCTCGCAAATGAACTAAATGATCACCTTTTGAACGATTGTAAACAAGTATGTCATCAAAATATACCACAACGCAAGACCCAATCAGAGGACGGAGGGCTTGATTCATTACGCGCATAAAAGTGCTGGGTGCATTTGAGAGACCGAATGGCATAACCAACCACTAAAAGAGACCCTCACGGGTCTTGAAAGTTGTCTTCTATTCGTCCCTAGGACGAATACGTATCTGATGATATCCATTGCATAAATCTAATTTTGAAAATATGACTGCACCACTGAGCTGATCCAATAAGTCATCTAGACGAGGAATCGAAAACCTATAACGAACTGTAATTTTGTTGATAGCTCTACTATCAACACACATGCACCAATCACCTGTCTTTTTTGGAATGAGGAGAGCCAGAACTGCACAAGGACTCAAGCTCTAATGCACGAGTCCCTTAGATAATAACTCTTCCACCTGACAACGTAATTCCTCATGTTCGGTTAGGCTCATTCTGTAATGCGGTCTGTTAGGTAAAGGTGCCCCAGGCACGAAATCAATCTTGTGTTGGATATCGCGTAGAGGGGGTAAACCTGTAGGTAATTCAGTAGGAAAGACATCTGCAAACTCACCAATCAAATGTAAAACAACATCAGGTACTGTAGAGGTAGGTGAAATATCATGTGCAAGTAAAAGTAGAGTGATAGGAGCACTATCCATCTCATGCAAGAAATCCTGGGATGATAAAAATAACACAGAACCATAAGATATAGGAGCACGTGGCGAAGGCTCATTAGTTAATAAGACAATACGAACTCCTGCAAATATAAAGTTATATGTATTTTTGCGGCCATCATGTATAACCCCACGATCTAATTACCATGGACGACCCAATAATAAATGACAAACATCCATTGGCACAACATCACACCATAATGAATCCAAATAAGCATCACCAATCGAAAATTTCACTAACACACGATGCTCAACAATAAAAGTATTTCCTTTTTGAAGTCACGACAAATATAAGGGTGCGGATGTGAGACATGAGTGAGTGATAATTTATCAATAACATCAAATGAAATCACATTCTCACAGGAGCCGGAGTCAATGATGAACTTACATACCTTCCCAGAAATGGTGCACGTAGCCTCAAAAAGGTTGTGGCGTTGGACGGAGTCAAAAGATGCACGAGGAGTGAGACAGGTACGCTTAACTACAAGAGTAGGACCAACATCACCGGACAAATAAGTTTCTTGAATATCAGCGGGTGCATCATCAATGAGCATAGCAGTATGGTCCTGATCATCATCACACTCTTCCAGGAGTAATCCCCATGCGCCACCATGTTTAGGACATTGGGCCATGCGATGTCCCGATTCGCCACAAGAAAAACACGTACTTGATCGTTGTGGTGCAATGGTCGATGAAGACCCAATTTGACGCGGAGGAGGAGGGGTTATTGTACCACGGCTTGGTGGACAAATTTCGATTGAGGAAGAATGCTGTGTGGGGCAGTTTGAAACTACCGGAAAAGGGCCCGTAGGGCGACGGGCAAACTGCCGCTCAAGGGCAATAGCATGCTGATGTGCTTCATAAACCGAAACGGGTGTCAATAAATTCAGAACATCCTGAAATGGTAGTCGTAATCCACTAATATGACGGGAGATCAATTGATCATCTGATTCATTGCTGTCACTACGGGCTATCAATTGGTAAAATTCCTCAGTATAGGAATCTACGGAACGGGATCTCTGCCAAAGGTTCTGGAACTTCTGATATAAGGTACGAGTGTAATTAAATAGAAGAAATTCTTGCTGAAGGTGTTTTTTTAATTTGTCCTAATTGGTGATTTTAGCCTTCCCGTGGCGTAGAAGTGTCAGTTTGAGTTGTCACCACCAAGACGTTGCACGACCTCGGAACTGTGTGGCCACAAGAGGCACGCGACAATCGGATGGTACAGATTTGAAATCCAAGACATCCTCAATAGTGATCAACCAATCAATAAATTCCTCTGGAACAAGACTACCATGAAATTCTGGGAGATAAATTTTAAAAGAAGACTCCCACGATTGGGGGTCTTCCACTCACCGATCTACTCTGGCCGCCAAGGGAGCAAAAGGATTATCAATAGTTTCTTCATCGTCGGAAATGTCGACGTCCTCTTGGTGTGGAACAGCGGCTGGGGGTGCCTGATGAACCGGGTGAGGACGTGCGTGCTGCGCTGTGCGCTGTGGAGGTTCACGATCTGCAGTGGCTTGTAAGGTAAGTAATTGCACGACGTTGACCAATTATGTTGTGAGATCTTCCAAACCTTATACAATGGCGGTATCACGGTTAGGTTCACGGTGAGGCGGCATGGTAGGAGCATAGCCTGGCAATCTAGATACCAACTGATGCAGCGTGCGTGTAGAACGAATGGAGAATCTTTCTATCTAATGTTGATTCACAGAATACCGTAGATAGGCAATAGGAAAACCCTAGAAATTCAATTAATAATTAACCAAATCCCCAATAATATCGTACAATCCAAATAAGTGAAATTCACATGTGGGTTCTCAAAATAAAAGCCCATATATAAAAAAGTCAAATAACTTTATAAAACTAAGCAATAAATAATAAAAGGCCTGCAAAGATTAATTTTTTATTACGGTCGGGTCTTGTTTCTCAACGTATAGTAGAGCGCTTCATCTCCATCATCATGTCTTCAATTTTTTGTCTTTGCATTCTGCAAACTGCTAACTAAGAATAATAGTTAGACAACCTTAGATGCAAACTGCTTGATAACACAAGTTAAAGTAGCATTGTTAGTGTTCCTTAGAAAATTATTGGCATGACTAGGTTGTTATATTTTAATAACTCTAGACAAATAACTTTGCTTAATAATCAATTTCAGAAAATTATATTAACCACTAAAGATTTTGAATTTAACTTCCCTTGTAAGATGAGCAACATCAGCAATTTGTTTGTCTAGGTTGTTCAGCCTCTACAATTTATCTTCGTTGTATAATTGTGCCATCATAGCATTGACTCAATTGCAGAATTTAATACCTTTAAATTATTGTTTATATGTAGGTAATGAAATTAATGATAAGTTAGACACACTGAAAAACGAAACTTCTTTTAAAGGTATTGATTCCTCTCACATAGGTATAAATGATTCTCACAAGAAATTGACCTTCCAGCATACAAAACATATCCCACGGAAATTCAATAATTACACTCTGACGAATTTCAGAAGCAGAAAACACAAGTGTTTAAATTAAATAAAATAAATTACAAGACACAAACTTAATATATAGAGAGATTCGACTTTTCAGTTCTTCGAGAAACTCAATTCTCAATTTTCAATTGAGAGTTTATATAGATATCCAAGAGTTGTATCGAAAGGTTGCAACTATTATCCAATAGTTCTACCAAAAGGTAGAAATGTTCTTCAAAAGTCACAAACCGAATGGTTACGATTTTTACTCAAAAAATATATTTACGCGAAGAGTTCTCTCGACTCTATTTATATTATACAAATACTAAAATATACAACAGAAACAACACTTTAATTTTTGGAGTAGATTTGGGTGAGAATTCTATGATTTTTTGATTAATTATTTGATGTATAATTTTAATTCTATTTCATATTTGAATTACTCAATTTTAACTAATTTTGTTTGATAAGGAGACATATTATGTTTTGTTAATTTTGCTAGCAATTTTAGTATTTTTTTAATGCAAATCACATGCCTAATTTTCGTGCAGTCAAACAAAAAGCGAAGAGGAGAAAAAATTAAACAAATACTTGATATGAATTTAAAATAAAAAGAATATGAGTATCATTAAAGAGTTAACTGATAGCTCCATGAGAGTTATGCACCCAAGTGTAGGTTGATTTCAAGTAATAAAATTTCTCGGGAGACCGAACCACAGAGAGATTTGGAAGAAAAAGATATTATCTAGTTGAGAGGTTTCAATAAAGTAACTGATTACAGTTTAAGTATACATGTATTTTACCTATTTTGTGTATTCTTTTGTGTACTATAATGTATTGTTTAGCGTATTTATATATAATTTCACACTTTCTAATTAGTTATAAGTATTTATGTTTTCTATATAAATAAGAGACATAAGTATAATTCAACATGGCCATTATGTCTATTGTATATTGTTGAGGTCTTAAGTGGAGTTATACTTATCCAAATTTTATGATATTGAACACCTAAGACAATGTACTAAATACTTAAGACATGTTAGTGATCCAATTTTACAAGTTTGGATTGTATTTGTACTCAAAAGTGAAGACTCCATTATGTCCAAAGTTTGGACTCAAAACACATTTTCGTATTTCCACAATATCTGGAGCCTCACTGATCCAATTGAACCAATTCCAGTTGTATTTGATCACTAATTCGTTGTTCTACAACTTGTCTTCAGGGCTCAAGTGTCAAAAGTTCCGGCTTCAATGGTCAAAATGACAATCAATGCAAGGGCTTCAGAATTCCGCCATCTCAGTACACATGTTGGGAAACAATTCACCATAATTCACACAAAAGTCCAATTTACACAAGACCAAATCCTTTGGTTAGCCAAGAAATTCATCAAGACACAGTAAAAATATTAAAGGCGTTGATTTTGTGCAAGCTGAGATATCTGCTTTTCAATAGACCACCATAAATTCGCGGAGAAAAACAATCCAGTTTTACCAACTCCACTATTCTGGTCATAACTCACAATCTAGAGATATGATTTTTGAGATCATAGACTCCTTGGAAATCTAATCCAACGGTCTACAACTTTCATTCAGAAGTCAAGATGAAATTCAGACGGTAAGGGCAATAAAATTACTGATCTTTACAGGTCACGTGAGTTGGTTGCTAAAGTCTCCATGATTCACTATTTGGAGGCCAATATAAAGAGCCCTTTAGCAACCCTTGAAGGCATCCCATTTTCCTTGTAATCCTTCTATCTTAGTCTAGTATCTCTCTTAGAAATATGAGTTCTTATTATATTAGTATGAGTAGCTAAATATTTTACTAGAGTTAGGGATGAAGCTTTAGTAAAGTATTAGTAATGTTCTTGGTTATTCAATAAAGATTTTCAAAGTTTCAATCCTTTAGTCATTTGAAGAGTTTTTAAGAGAGGTTTTGATATGTCATTACTTTGATTTGTTGTAGACTTATTGGCACAATAAATGCTTAGTTTTACATATCAACTATTGATTTTATAAACTTGTTCGAATTTCTAAAGGTACTTTTCAAAAGTATTATATGTGCTCAAAGTTATATCTTCCGATTGAAATCACTTGATTGTTAGATTTCGATTGAGTTATCAAAGATAACCAAGATCATAACTCTAGTATTTTTATCTAAAGTGGAATCCCGAAGCTCTAGTATTTTGTTACTTTATTTAAACCTCTCAACTAGATAATATCTTTTTCTTCCAAATCTCGCTGTGGTTCGACACTCGGTCTCCCGAGAAATTTTATTACTTGAAATCAACCTACACTTGGGTACGTAACTCTCAAGGAGCTATCAAGTTTTTGGCGCCGTTGCCGGGGAGGTTTTGCGGAGAACAAATCCATCGGTTGTGAGGTTTATCCTCACAAGTTTGTGAGTTCTTCTCTCTATCTCTCTACTGTATTATACTCCCTCCGTCCACGAAATTTATGCTCACATTTTTGCACGTGGTTTAATGCAATATGTCGGAAGGTATTATGGGATATTGTGAGGTCCGTTTTGAGTAAAGAAAGTATTTATGGAAAGTACATATGATATACTTTTCATAAATATTCTCTTTATTCAAAACGGACCTCACAATATCCCGTAATACCCTCCGATATATTGCATTAAACCACGTGCAAAAATGTGAGCATAAATTTCATGGACGGAGGTAGTATTTATTTGTATGCATAATTGGACTCGTGATATTATAAGTGGTCGTTTAATAAGAGGTTATAACATTAATTTTAGAAATATTGCATCAAGTATGGCCGACAATGAAAGTGTTGATGGAGATAATGTTCAAAACCAAAATGATTTTGAAAGACGCAATATTGAAAATTTGCATGTGCGTTCTATGCGTGAATTTATTGAACCCCAACAAAATTCAGTTCCATCATGCATGGTGTACCCTCAAGATGCAGATAATTTTAGGTTTAAACATGGTATGATTCAATTGCTCCCTAATTATCATGGTTTTGACTCTGAAAATCCTTACTTGCATTTAAAAGAATTTGAAGAAATTTGTGCAACATTTAATGAACCAAGGTGTACTCAAGAAGCTATTAAGCTAAAGTTATTTCCTTTTTCTCTTAAAGATAAAGCAAAAACTTGGCTTAATTCTCTTAAACCAAACTCAATTACATCTTGGCAACAAATTCAAAGTGAATTTTTGAAAAAATTCTTCCCGATTAATAAGACGAATGCTTTAAAAAAAGAAATCAAGAATTTTTTCCAAAATAGTGATGAGCAATATTTTAAATGTTGGGAACGTTTTAAGGATCTATTAAATGCTTGCCCTCACCATGGTTTTGAAACTTGGAGAACCGTAAGTTTCTTCTATGAAGGTTTAAACGCTGAAACAAAACAATTTGTGGAAATGATGTGTAATGGTGAATTTTTGGATAAAAATCCTGATGATGCACTTGAGTATTTAGACCATCTAGTTGAAAAAACTCAATCTTGGTATAATGAAAAGACTTCTGAAGGTTCAATTAGATCTAAGCATGAAAATTCTAAAGGAAAATATAATTTAAATCAAGAAGACGATCTAAATGCTAGAATTGAAAGTTTAACTAAACAAGTTGAAAGTTTGCAACTAAAAAAACCTAAGGAAGGAAAATTTGTGCAAAATAATGACATATGTGAAATTTGTGCCATTAATGGACATGTAACTTATGAATGCCCACAAATTCCTATTTTCAAAGAGATGTGTCATGAACAAGTAAATGCATTATCTAATTTTCAAAATTCATATCCATCAGCTTTTTCTAAAACATACAACCCAAATTGGAAAAATCATCCAAACTTTAAGTGGAAAAATGAAAGTGTGTCACAACCTTTTCCCACCCAGAAAAATCCCAACTCCAATTTCACCCAACATAATAAACCACATATAAAAAGCCTTGAAGAAACTTTACAAGCCTTTATGCAAGGACAAACAACCATCAACAACCAAACGTCACAAGCCATCAATGATATTAAAAGTACATTATCAACTTTAACTAATTCCTTAAGAACAGTTGAGAAAGGAAAGTTTCCTGCTCAACCTCAACAAAATCCTGCTGGACAATGTCAAAGTTCCTCTAATGCACCAGAAAATGTTAATTTTGTCACCACTTTACGAAGTGGAAAACTAATTGACAAAACAATCAACCTTAAGAAACAGGAAGTTGAGTCAACCCAGACCCCGAATAATGATGATAAAAATAAAGGAGAAGATGAAAATAAGAATTTAAACCCTATTAAGAAATCATCCACTGCTCCTTTTCCTCAAAGATTACACCCAATTAAGAAATTGGACCAAAACTCTGAAATATTTGAGGTTTTGAAACAAGTAAAAGTTAACATTCCACTACTAGATGCAATAAAGCAAGTTCCATCTTATGCCAAATTTTTGAAAGATTTGTGTACTGTAAAGAGAAAACTACATGTTCAAAATAAGGCATTTTTAACAGAGAGTGTAAGTTCAATTTTTCAACAAGAAACCCCTCCTAAATACAAAGATCCTGGTTGTCCAACAATATCTTGTATTATTGGGAATACAAAAGTAGAACATGCACTTCTTGATCTTGGTGCGAGTGTTAACCTTTTACCATTTTCTGTGTATAAACAACTGGATTTGGGAGAATTAAGGAAAACTACTGTCACACTTCAATTGGCTGATCGTTCTATAAAAATTCCAAGAGGTATAGTAGAGGATGTGTTAGTGCAAATTGATAAATTCTATTTTCCGGTAGATTTTATTGTTTTAGACACATGCCCAGTCTCAAATCCATCATCTCAACATCCAATCATTTTAGGAAGACCATTTCTTGCAACTTCTAATGCTTTAATAAACTGTAGAAATGGTGTTTTAAATCTTTCTTTTGGAAATATGACTTTGGAGTTAAATGTTTTTAACATTTCTAAGCAACCACAAAGTAATGATGAGGCTAACGAAATTGATGTAATTGAGACATGTACTCTTGAACAATTGATAACCTCATTTTCTGATCCATTAGAAAATTTGATAAATGATTGTGTCAATGATAACAGTTC
>JAPKLY010000551.1:206834-219251 GCA_026898435.1 Prunella vulgaris
TAACTTTTAAAACCTCAAATTAAAGTCCTAGAAATAAAGTTCAAGGCCTAATTTTAAATTCCCTAATACTAAGACCAACTTAGCAACTTAAATGATGTCCTAGCGCAATCTCTTAAACCGACACACAATTTAATTTATACCTCAACTGCGACTTAAAAACCATAACTTGAATTTATTTAAGCTGGGTGTTACATTTTCTCTCTACTTTCGGTAGTTTCATTTCCTTCCTATTTTTGTTTCTTCTCATCCCCACCCCCCATTTTATATTTATTCATCATCTTCTCTGCTAACTGTCTCCAACAGATTTTAAAGTACGTAAGTTTTTAAATTTTTTTCCTCTTTCTTCTCATCTTTATTAAATTTCAAATTTTGATTTATGAAATTTTGTGAAATTTCTAATTCTTTATTGGGAAATTGCCTATGGGATACCACTATTCTAAAAGTTCTACTCCGAACACACAACCCCTTTTTTTTTACACTTAGCACACTAGTCTATGTTTTATAGGCCCCCCGCCCCACCAACATCCTATACCTCACTCCTCTCCACCAATCCCCCCCACCCCACTTTTTTACTTTCTTTATTTCATAATTAAGTAAATAAATTTTACTTTTATCATTTGATAATATTTGTGTCTAATTGTAATTAATAATAATTATAATATTTTATTAAAATATACTAGATTTCCACTAATTCTATTAGTTATAAAAAATGAAATATTCATAAGTTCGACTATAGTTCAATTCTATATTTTGTAAAAGTTCGACTATAAATTAATTACAACAATTCTTCTTTCTCTCTCCTCTCTCCTCTCTCATTTATTCCCTCACCCTCATTTGTCAATCAAATCTGTCATCAATCAATTCAACCATCATAATTGTTTTTTCTTTTTTTTATTTTTATTTTATATACATTTTTTATTATTTACAATTTTAATTTTAAAATACTATTCTTTATGCATTTATTTGAATTCATTTTTCCATCCTTTTATAACATTTTTTATTTTAAATATATTAATACTTAATGTTATACTAATTTTTTTTATGAATTCAAATGTTAGCTATTTTTTAATTTAGATTTTTTTAAGTTGTTTTTACGAAATATTCATAAGTTCCAAAAATAAATTAAAAGTTCAAATGCTCGTAAGTTCAGTTCAAATACTTTGAATGATAAAATTCAATTATAATTGTGTTCCACCTTTTTTTATTTGTTCTATAATATAAGGAAAATGAATGACATTAAACTGCACAAAATATTCATAAGTGTAAAAAAATAAGTAAAAGTTCAAATATATCGAATAATAAGTTCAATTTCAAATTGATAAATTTCAATTTTCAAATTGCTTACAAATTCAAATGTATAGTATCAAAATACATCCAAAATTATATATACAAAATAAACAAAACAAGCAAAAGATAAGTAAAATTTTCTATTTCAAATTGCTTACAATGACAAATTAAAATTTAATATATCACATCTGCTCAGCAATGTCTTCACAAAACTTCCCACAACAAGATAGAACTCAACCAAAAAAAACAGGGGAATAATGTATAATGGGTCTAAATCGCCATCCCCCAGCAACAGATTTTGACAAAACTTCCCACACCTGGTGTGATATATATATATATATGAACTTATTGGTATGAAGGAGTCATGTTTAGTAATAAAAGACATGGAAAATGCCAGACATTATCCATCTTACCTCAATCAAATTGCATTATCCATCTTACCTCAAACAAATTGCAGGACTTCACACAACTTTAGTGCCTAAAGTGTAGTGACCAAAAACACTCTTCCTGCACAAGGACTATCTTGTGGTCCCATTAGTGTTGCTTGCATGTGAAACATGTCCTCGCCAACACGGGTCCTATTAACAAATACAAAGAAAAAATGTAATTTCATCTTCCAACAAGAAAGAGTTAAATCCAGAAACAACTCTTCATTGAGAAATATATTTTCAATAAAAAGAAGATGGGTCTTTCAAGATTTCAAACCAAAAATCAAATTTCAAACTTTCATTGAGAATCGTACCAGATCATCGCCATCTTGACCGGTGGTGGTCGTCGGCCATCATCTGGGTGTGAATCGTGCGCCACCGTTGTAACGCCCAACATAATTGGATTCAAGTTATAGTTTATAAGTCGTTATTTGAGGTTTTAAGGTTAAGTTGTGCGTAGGAATTAAATATTGTACTTTAGTTATTTAAATTTTTCACGAGCCTTAAGTATTAATTTTCTGATGATTAAGTAAGTAAAGATGATTTGATCGTTTGGGAATTAAGATTAAGTTCTTGACAATTCATGGGCTTTAGTATATGAATTAAAAGTTAGAGAGCCAAATTAAGATATGATCCAATTAAGTATTTAATAAAGGATTAAGAGGATTTGACTTGATTGGTTATTAAGTGTTATAATTCAAATTGGGTTAGGAAAAATTAGGATTTATTTAATACCAATTTATTAAGGGTATAGAAGTAATTTAGTGAGTTGTTATTTAGAGATAAGAATGAATTTATATGGGATCTCGATTAGATTTTATATGATGAGGTTTTAGATCAAGAAAATATTCAAGGTTTAGATTTCTAAGAGATTATTATCGGAATCATTTTTATCAAATATTTGGACTTTAAGCGATGGAATAATGTTAGGACTTTAAGGTATTACTCTCAAGGGACAAAGGTGCATGTTGCAAAGTTAGGAGTATTATTATTTATGGACAAGAGTGATATTATAAGTATCTAGAATATATTTATTTGAGGATTAATTCAATTAATTAGTTAAGGTATTAATATTGGGATTAATTTATTAAGTATAAGATTTATTGATTGAGATAAGTAATATTGGCAAGAATAAGGATTAACACTTTTGTTAAGGAGAAGTAGCATTAGATTTCTCTAGAAGATATTTACTTGGAGGATAATTAAACTGATGCGGCAAGTTAGGGTGGACATAGTCCACTAGAAGAAGTAGTCGGTCACCTTGTGAAAAGTGTCGTTTGTGCCTACATTTTTAGAGAGTTAGTTTTTAGTCCTTTAAGTTCTTAAGCTTGAGTTTTATTCTATTTTCTTGCTTAGTATTTTTAGTTAAACCGATTAGTATTATTTGGACTCCTAAATTAGTACTAGGTTCAAAATTATTTTAGAGTAAGGAAGAGTAGTATTATTGTTGAGGTTATAGTATTACTCCACTAAGATTATAATTTTCCTTAAGTATTAATTCATTAAGGGTATGTTAGTAATTGAGGAATTAATTGTAGGGATTTGACTTTATGAGGTTTTGACCAAGAATAGGATTAAATAATACTTGGGATAGTATTAGTATTATTTTTGAAAAATATGGAGTCTTAGACATTAAGTAATTTTCGAAATTAAGAGAGTATAAGACTTGGACTTCTAGTATCTTTATTTATGGAACATATTTTCTTATGCAAGAAAAATACATGCTTGAAGGTTAAGTATCAAAAGAATAAAGAGTTAGTAAGGATTTGTTAAATAAGAAAATAAGTTGCCAAGTATGGAAATAGAGATACAACAAGATATTGGGCCAATTTCTTGCCCTTTTTCCTCCAATTTCGTCCAAATCCTTTGTAGGAACCCTACAAGACTTTTAGTCCTTATAAATAGATGATCAAGGATTACTTCATAACCCTAGAACACCCCAAAATTCGTCAGCCCCTATAGCCACCCAAAAATTGACACTTTCATGAAGATATAGGACCAGATTTTGGGCAGCAACTTAGGCTAGAGAGATAGCAAGTTTCGGCAGCCACACTTAGAGGAAGAGAAGTAGGATTTCAAGCAAGGATTTAGCAAGCCAACGTACAACACATCTCTAATTTTCAAGACAAGCAAAGGTGGGGATTTAAATGGTGAAAAGTGGTATTTATGGTTCGATCTTTAAATGTTTTGTTGATGTGTTTATGTGTTTATATGCTAAAGAGGGATACTCTTATGTAGTATCAAAGACTAGATACGTTAATGCCATATCAACAAGATTAGATACGTTAATGCAGTATTAACAAGATTAGATATGTTAATACCGTATCAACAAGATTAGATACGTTAATGCCGTATGAACAAGGTTAGATACGTTAATGCCGTATCAAAGATTAAGAAAGATTGGTATGTTTACATGTTTTCATGTCCTTTATATTTAGATTTCGAACTAACTATCCCCACAGAGTGATTATTTTATAATTACTCACCCTTCACCGAAATAATATTTTCAAATTATCATGAGTAAGGCTACGGGATCGGCAAGGCGGAGGAGGGTGGATGTGATGCGAGTAAAGAGAAGATAATGGATGAAGTTTTAATAATTCAAGTAGGATTTATTTTATGTTAGCAAGTTTCTTAAGAATTCGGTACTTATGTGTTTTTCCACAAGTTTGAACGTTTGATTGTTTATTTCGTTTGAGTGCATGGACACGTAGATGTTTGAATTAGGATTTCTATGGTTTGATGAATTATGAGACTTTTATTATGGATTTTATATGAGGTATTTTATTAATTATGTGATGTGTTAAATTGCATGAATATTAGGATTAAGTTGATGAGATATTTTATTTAAGTAGCAGCTGCTGGACGTTTTATTAGACATGGTTATGTGTTGATTTATGTGATTAATTGTCCTAAAGAATTAGTTATAGTCCTTAGATTTGCATGCTTAATAAGTCATGATTTATAACACCAAAAATTATGAAATTTTACCAGAATTATTGCCATGATATGTTATGCATGTTGACCAATTTTCGTGAGTTTATACATAGTAGAAGTCGAGGATTTGATTTTAGTCATTTATGTGATTCTAGTCCTCAAAACTCTTGTTTTAAAAATACCAATTGCATGTCCAGTCTATTTTCGAAATTATGGCAGTTTATTGGCCATTAAAAATTAAGTATTTATTGTCTTCAAACCTGGAGCAAATAAGATTTCAAGTTCCAGAATTATTTTAGTCCTTTAACTTTACCTTACGAGATTTTCATGCGTTTTTAAAAGGGATTTTCGTGGCAACTCTTTATATGATGTTTAGTATGATTTAATTTAGTATTTAGAGGTTTTAGATGGTTTGGCAAGATAATAGTATTAGCAAATGAATTTTTTATTAAAAAGAGGAAAAGAAAAAGGATCAGACAAAGTCCCACAACCCGGGAGTCGGGATCAAAAATTTAATTTGGTCTCATTAAAACCTCGCCGAAAAACTACCCTTGTGGAAAAACCGGACAGAGGGAAAAAGAGTACCAATTAAATTCAAATATCCCATGGGTAAAAAGAAAAGAAATTACCAAAAAATCTACAAAAAAAAACATCCTTAGCAGCCTCAACATAAGTGCAGCCGCCAATCAGCTCCCAATTAACAAAAACTTTAGCCAATAAATCAGCAGTGGAATTAAAAGTAACTCCCCCACAAATGAAGAAAACGCTACCCAAAATAATTGTCCCCATTTCTGCCCCTAAAGTCCAGCAGAATCTGTCCAAAATACGGCTGTGAACCAAAGTAACAGCTGCCCTCCAAACGTAACTCCCCCAAAATGCAGCAAAAAAACCACCCAAATGCATCATCAGAACTTCAACTTGGCAGCAAACCAAATGGAAACGGCAAAATGCAATCCACAAATGTAACTCCCCAATACCTTCAAAACCATCAACAACAATAAATGCATTATAAAAGCCAAATGCATTCAGAGAACAAAACTCCCTGACCATCCAAAATGAAATAAAAGAAATTGTAACTCCCTTCCATAGATTGAGGAATAATAACACCAGCCGCCAATTCAGAAAGAAACAGCAACAAACCTGTGGACTGCCCACAGTCCACCCAATTACGTCCCAAACAAAACAGCAGCCTGCACAAACCTTCCATCCCAAAAATAGCCCAAATAACAGCCGATTAATAAAAGAAGAATATTCCCAACGCAGCACCAGGAACTTCCAAACCACATTAATCCAAGTGTAACTCCCCATAAAAAAGGAAAAAGCCAAATTCATGAGCTGCCAAACCTCACAAAAAACAACCAAACTAACGCACAAAAAGAAATTAACTCCCACTTTAAAAAAATAGCAGCTCCAGCTACCAATTTCTAAAAGAAACAACAACATGTCAAAAGTAACTTGGGAATTGACACCAGCTGCCAAGTTCAACAGCCTGCACAAAACCTCCATCCCAAAACAGCAACAAACCAGCATAAAATAGCCCGGGCTCCTGCCATAGCAGCACAGCAAGACCCCAACAATTCTGCCCAATTCAAAACGGCAGCAATCCAAAATGTGACAGCAAAATACAATTAGAAAAAGTAACTCCCCAAAGCCTGCAATTCTGACAACAACAATGAATTGCAAAAAATCCTTTCCAAAGCAAAAAAGGGTCAAAGAATAAGAAAATAAAAGCAGTCGTCAAGGCCACAGCATCCAAAAACCGTCATGGAATTGACACCCTTTCCAAAACAAAATCCACAAAACAGCCAAAAATGCCCAAAAATAAATCCCTCAAATCTGCAGCTAACAAAGACCAATTCGGGCAAAAGTAGCCGCCCAAGATTCACCCACTGCTCTAACAACTTACAAAGAAGAAGGACAGTTGTCCTACACCAAGAATAAAAACCCCAAACCAGTCCCTGCCCAAACCAACTTAAAATCTGGACAAGTAAAAACCCAAAACTGGACAAACTGCTGAACAACAGCAATAACACCCTGCTGTGAAATAAATCAGAAACAAAAAAATCCCCAAAAAACCAGCATCCACAAAGGACTTGGAAGAGTAAAACCTCTTAGCCAGAACTCCCCCAAATGTTCCAGGAACAAGTAACAACAACTGAACACCAAAAAAATAGAGATTCAACATCAATAAATTACGACTTAACTCTGTGAAAATCAGCATGCATATCCATATAAAGATAATGCCCAAGGAACTCCGGGCAGGGACCCTCCCAAACCTCCGTAGTCCTTCTGTGAGCTAGCAAATCCGCAATAGAATTACCTTCACGAAAGATATGAGAAAAGCAAACCGACATAGAAGACAAACAATCCTAGAACCGAATTCCACCTAGACCTTACCCGCCACGGAACAAAACTCAAATCCTGACGCATCATTTTAACAACAAGTATCGAATCCGATTCAACCCAAAGACAACACCAACCACGTTCACGGGCTAATTCAACCGCCCACAAAATGGCAGAAAGCTCCGCCTCAATAGGCCAGCCCCAACCCACCTGCTTCGAAGCAGCCATCATGAAAAAACCACGATGATTACGAAAAATAATCCCAGCATAACCAATACAAGGAGGTGAACATAAGCTAGTATCCACATTAACCTTGACCCAACCTGGAGGAGGGGGCTGCCATCTCCCACTGATCACTGTAGGAGCCAATCGTGAGCGTAATTGGGTACCCAAATGTCTTACAATGAGAAGTTCAGCAACCATGCCAAAGGAATGTCCCCCGACCATAACTGCAGCATCCCGAACATGAGCAAGCACCAAAGCTAAACACCTCCTTGGAGAGACATCAATCTCATCATGAACACGGAGATTACGCATGCGCCAAATTCCCCAAATAATAGTGACAAAGGTGAGCTGTCATAGCCTCCCAATTTGTGTGGAGAAGTGCAAAAGGGACGCATAAACCACCAAATAAGGAAAGCCCTCGTTCCAAGGCAGGTGGACACCAAAAAGCTGTGCAAAAAAATCCCACACTTGTCTAGAGAACCCACAATCTAGAAAAACATGATTCAAACTCTCCATGTCACCCATGCATAAGGGGCAAATAGTAGGGCCTGCAATACCAAAAGAAATAAGCCAATCCGAGGTGGAAATCTTCCCATATAAGGCCCTCCAAACCAGAATAGACCTGCAAGGCGGAATATGAGGCTGCCACAACCAATCATAGGGAAGAGCAGTAGGCACGAAAACCATAGAGAAAATGGATTTTGTATTAGTTAGTGGGCTGTTTTCAAACACACCCTGTTTTGATGAGTACACCCTGGCCTATTTTTTGAAAGTACACTACCAGCTGCTGTACACGAATTTTATGAATTATTGCATGATCTAATTGACGTCTTATATGTTGAATGATATTAGAATAAGTTAGTTTCACATGTGAATTATATTGATTATAATTGAGATGGTATTTTATGATTTCTATGAGCATGTTGAATGAGCTATGTATTTTTAAATGTAGAATTTATTTATTAGAATTATATTACTCTGTTTAGTTCTAAAAGGTTTTTAAAAGAAAAAAAATTTTATTCCAAGCATGTTAGTTCACGTCCTAAAAGATATTTTCCAAATTATTAATTATAAGTAAGACTTCCGCTGTTTATGAAAATTGGGGCGTGACAACCGTCGATCTCTGAAAATGGCTAAAGTTGGTGATGGCGTCACAGCTGCAGAAGCGATGCGAGGCAGTGTCGTAGGCTCTCGCCGCCTCTTCTCCCAGGCTTTCAAGATTTGAGCCATTTTCATGTGATTTGAGAGAGAATGGAGAGGAGAGAGGTGAGAGAAAGATAAAGGGGAGAGAGGAGAGAGAATGAAGAGGAGAGATGTGAGAGGAGAGAGGATTTAATGTGGGTAAATAAAGACAAATCTGAACCACCCCACTACTATTACCCTATATTTTGGTACTGGGGGTAAATAAATTTTTTATTGTTGGTTGAGAGTAAACTTACCTTATACATAGTACCCCACAACAACTAACCTTTCTGTATTCAAGATTTCTGTCTAATTTTGAAAATATTAGTTGAAATGTTGTTCTAAATTTTTTTCTAAAAGAAATTTTTTTTGGAAAAGAAGATCGAAAATAAAGCACTATTTCAGATCTGATTTTCTGAACAATAATTACAAGTTTTTTTCTAAACATGTTTTTTTCTATACATATTTTTTTTCTATAGTAGAATTCTCGCATATGTTGCAACAAAGGTAGTTTCCATGTTACATCGATGCTTCTTTTAAAAATGAGAGTGGATGCATGTTTTGGGAAGAAGAAAGTCGCGACCTTCTTCATACTTTTTTCCATTTTTTTTAAATTATAAGGTAGGTGCGTCAATATTTGTGTGTACTTCCAGCACATGTGGGTGGGCCTTATTAAGAATAATCTTTTCATTCCCATGCTACCCTCTAATTAAAACCACCCTTAAGAACGCGACAAAGAGAAAAGAAGATTTGGGCTGAAATTCACGATCACTAATAGAGGCCCATTTTGTTAATGAAGCCTGAGTCCATTGTCAAAATATTCTTTTCGCACAGCAAATTTCATTTCAGTGTTGGGACCCACGTGATGAGTTTTCAGGTTCAACATTTTTGCAACCATTCATAAACAATTCCACAGTCATCAAATTTGGAGCATTTGTTGGATATGCTCGCTCCATGTATAAATCTTGCTTCCATTTCTATCTATATTTCATCGCCCCCTTTTTTGCACAAACATACACATATTAAAAGAAAATTTTCACCTATTTTGAACTGGAAATTTAATTTTCAACCTTCTACTAGAGCATAAGTTTTCTTTTCCACCTTTTTACTTATTGTTGTCATTTAATTCGTAATAATTGGATTGTTTAGGAATTTACTTAGAACTAGAATCAATGTTCTTTAAGGATCTGGTAAGCACTTGACTTGATATTTGTAATATTTTATTTTATTTACTTTGTAATTTAATTAGTATTTAATTCTATTATTGTGTATAATTTCATTATTAAGCATGTTGTTACTATCTTAAAAAAAAAAGCATGTTGTTACTGATCATGATCATGTGTTTACCCATTTTTAGGGGAGATAAGATTGAGATATTTTTTTTTTTGCTAATTGATTTTTGAACACCCCACTTAGTGGTTATGAGCTAGAGATGCAATTACCCAATGTGGAACCCAAGTATTAAGCGGGATTTAACTTTTTAATTTATAATATTATATTACATATGATTTAACTTAGTTTTGATATTTAATTTACAAAATTTTATTTATTTTGTATCAAAAATATAATATGTATAGTTTTATTAAGTTTGAGATTAATTTATTTGGAATGTACATTTACTGTTAAGAGATAAAAGATTAGTTAATATAGATGTATCATTGTAGTACAGACCATAATTAACTGTCAAACAAAATACATAATGATGACATAATGGTGTTGAAATTAATTGAGATTTTGAAAAATCTCGGTGAAAACGATTCTTGATTTAGACGGTCTACCATCCTCACCAATACTGAGTATTTTTAATTCTTTCTGACTCTTTACTCTGGAAATTACAACATACCGTTGGTCATTAGTAAATTCAAGTCCTGGAAGTTTGAGAGGAACAATCCTTAACTTTTATTAATGATCATTGCAAAACAAAATAAAATTGGGAATTGTCTTATCTGAAACTTTATTGGTGTTGTGGCATCCGAAGGGCCTAATATCATCCATGGGATGTATGCCTTATTTATGATATTCCTACCTGAAAATATTATAGCCTCTAAAATATTATTTTCCAATTTTTTGACAATTATCTAGTATCATTACACAGTCCTACTTTCTGATCAATGTTGCAAAGAAGCATTATTACACTAATATTCAATATAAGATAATGATTTGGAATACCATAACATTTAATTAAAAATTCACTGAAAATAATTGTGCCTCCTCAAAACCAGACGCCTTGCACACACTATCTAAGCTCAACTATTCTTTCACTTCACTAGATATTTTAGACAATACATGTTTATTAATTATTTCAACAATATAATGACTCGGAGTAAGGACGGCACAATCTTCAAAATATTTCAGATCACAAAAATTTGTGGTAATCTATGGGTTCAAAGCATTGGCTATTGTCTTAATGGAATCATCGCCTACATTCATTACTAAATTTTGTTCTTGAATTTATATTTCTAAAAATCTATCATTATACTCTCCAACATCTCCATCACCACATTTTCATAATTATTGGTCTGAATCATCACAACTCGAGTCTCTTGGCTGCAACCTCATATTCTTCATCAATCAAAGTACATTGCATGACTTCCAAAGGTGTTGGTCCCTTAAAGTGGTCAAGGTCTAGAGGGGGGTGAAAATCAGATTTTTAAACTTTTCAAAAAGAGGGGTTCTAGAACCTTACAGTAGCTTTTTATCAAGTTCAAAACAACAAGTCTACAAGAGTTTTAAAATAGGACCACAAAGGTTACAGTTGTGGACTTGAGAAGTCTACAACTGCAGAGTTCAAAAACTTGGAAATAAAAGATCACTTGTAGACAAAATATCAGAGGGATTCTCACACTTAAAAGTGTATTGAAAATACTCAAATGTGCAGCGGAAATAAGTGAGTGTTAATGAAAAATAATATAAACAAACTTAACAGCCGAGTGACTTAGAGAAGTCTACAGCTGTAGAGTAAGTTTTTCTTTGTGAAAACCACAAAGTTTTATGCACTCGATTTTCAAGAGAATGATGAATGTAATATTAAATTAAATATGCAGAACAAGAATTTAAATGACAGAAAATAAATAGACCAAATTTATAGTGGTTCAGTGTCTATAAAAAGACCACCTACATCAACTATTACACCACTCAGGTGCCAAATTCACTAAGATGAGATCACTCAGATCAATACAAGTAGTTCCCCCTTAGAACTAGGTTCACTCAGATTCATATTCTAACAATAGATTAAACTACCCTATTCACTCAGAATATAACTCATAAAGAGTTTACAGAAATCTCACAAAAAGATATCTACACTAAGTAGAAATATAAAGTAGGTGAGGGAACAACAACAAAAGGGTGTGATTCTTTCTAAGAAGATCCTAACCAACTATCCTATGAATCACAAAGAAAGATAAAAACAATAAAGCTCTCTTCTTCAAATATGTTGGCTGTAGACTTGCTTAGGCAGATTGCTTGTATGCTCAGGGTGTTGTTGCTTCCTCTGAGGACTTCTTTTATTTATGTGACTTATGCGTTGGGAATTTCAAATTTGAAATCCGGATAAGGCTCCTCTCTCTCTATTGGCATGTGTGAAGTGGTCCTCATCCATCACACAGGATAGTACTGCTTGTACTATTGTCATTTTCTTCAGAATTCTGGTTGTCTTCAAACTAATCTCCATTATCCTCCAGAATTAAAGAAATATCATCCACTTAAGTACATTTTAGTGAGTGCTTGAGAGCTACACTAATTGTGCTTAAGGGTCTTCATTATCTTCAAATAATCTGAGACTTGTACTTCCTCTTTCAAACGGTTCTTTTAGCTGTACGGTCTTCAACCTTGTAGTTGTAGAGTCCTGTAAATATAAAAAATTGGCTGTAGAGAAACCTTACAGTTATATGGTCATGTCTGGCTGTAAAATGATCAAGAATACAGCTGTAGACTTCACTTACAACTATATATTTCAAACACCAATTTCTTAGAACAAGTGTTAGATCAATTTAGCCAATTAAGCATACTGTTTTGC
>JAPKLY010000551.1:229251-272320 GCA_026898435.1 Prunella vulgaris
ACTTGTGCCACATCACATTTTTGTATTATTTAAGTGGGGATGTTACACTGTATAATCTTGCCTCCTTTGGAGCTTCCCTTCATCTGTTTAGATTGAAATCTCTCTTCTGACTGATCACCCAGTCTCATGGACAAATCTTTTAGTTTGGCAGCTTCAAATTCCTTTGCCAAAGATTTTCCAATATCCTTCACATTTTCCAGAATATTTTCAGTGTTCTTATCTCCTTCTTTGATCTCTTTCTCAATATTGCTTTCCCCCTTTTTGCCAACATCAATGTGTCACAAAATGGTATTGAGCTTGCTCATGAGATCAGTCTTCATGATTTCATTTCCATTAATTATCCTGGTAATCTCATTTTTCATACTCTTCACTTCAATCTTCAATTAGAAAGAATCTTCCTTCATCAAGTTGATATCTGACTATAGAGAAGTAATTTCTCTTGTCTTTTGATTAATATCCTTCCTTACCGATTCATTCTGAGCCAATAAGTTGTCCACAACAGCTTTGAAATTCTTTTCAAGAATTTTCTTTTCTTCCTGGCTTCTTTCTTCAAATTTCTTCACTAAATCTTCAATTCCTTTCTTCACATTCTGAGAAATGATAGCATCAGGAACTCTCTTCACTTGTTTGATAATCTCTGCTTCAATTCCTTTGAGAGAATCCTCCATATTCTTCAATTGAGATACAACCTCTTTAGATGTCATCTGTGGAATTGAATCACTATCCTCTTCTTCAGAATCTCCTTCTCTTATAACCAACTCCTTTCCCTTTGTAATCTTTTGAGCTTTGGAAGGCACCAACTCTACAGCTGTAGAGTCTTCAGTGGTAGCCTTCCTCTTGCTAGGAGTCATAACAACCTCTATCTTATCTGTAGAGAAGTCAGCTATATATTCATCCATGTTCTCCATGTTTTCGCTCTCAAGTGCTGAATAACTCTGCAGGGGAGGGGTTCCTTGCCTATATATATCTTCAAGAGTGAACATTGCAGGACGAGGTTGGTTGAAAATGCTTGTGATAGGATTTGACAATTCTTTAGCACTTTCATCAATCTCCCTAGAGGTATCTTCAACAATTTGCTCATTAGCTTGAACCTCAAGAGATGGTTGAACATCAGCTTGCACAACTTTATGTTGAGCACCACCCATTGGTGCATCATCATCACCACCTTCAACATCATCTGGCTTGTCTTTAGGTTCTTTACAAGGTGAGTCAGCTTTCCTTGCCTCATTTTCTTTCTCAGAATCAGGTTGATCAGGGTCTGTTTCTTCAACATTTACTGGATCTGCAGCACTAGCTCTTGCAGACTCCATCAGAATTGCTTCCTCAGCCAAAGTAGTTAAGCCCTCAGCTTCAACTACTTGGTGACTACCTTCACTAATTATTTGTTGTAGCTCCTCTTCACTTTCTGAGCTCACAACTTCATACTCAGCTTCAGGAAACTCAGCTTCTGGATCTCTCTCAGATCCCATTGCAACTCTCAAAGCAGCAGCTGTTGATTTGGTGATTTTCTGTTTTGCAGACTCTTCAGCTACAATCTGTTTTCCCTTTCCTTTGTTCTTTCTTACTTTCTCAGCAATAAAATCATCAGGAAAGTTAGGCTTCTTCAACTCATTCACATCATTGCAATTTGTCCAGTCAACAACCCACTGGAACAAATTTCTTTCCTCTACTGTGAGTTTGTCCAACTCTTCTCTCACAATCTTCCAATCATCAAATCTTTGCCTCTCTTCCTCAAAGCCTTCTACCCTCTCAACTGGAACAACAGGGAGTTGTTCAGTTTCAGGTTCAGGTGCTACAACATCTTGTTCTTCAACATTCTGTTCCTCAAGCTGTACAATTGCCAAGTCTACAACTGTAGACTTGTCAATATCCTCATCTGTAGCTTTCTTAGAGTGAAATTTCTTTAGTCTCTTTTCTCTATCAACCTCATCTTCAGAATCTGTTGGTTCATCTACCAATAATTTTGTCCTTACACTTTTCTTCTTCCTATCATAGGATTTCAGTGGACTAACAACTGTAACTTTCTTTGCTTGTGACTTGTTCTTCTTCCTCTTCTTTGGTTTAGGAGCCATAGGAGCATCCACAGCTCCTCTCTTAAAATTGACTTTCCCTATGATTCTATGAATCAATATAGGCTGTCCTTCATGACCATTGAATAAAGAAAAACCTACTTCCTTCAGAATATAATTTAAGAACAATCCAAATACTTTGTTCTTTCCAGCTTTCACAACATCATTACCAATATTCCTAAGTAACAATTCTCCTATACCAATGAGAATAGTACCAGTATCATGAGCACCAGTTCTACATAATAAGTATTTATCAATAGCTTCATATAGATAGACATACTCAACTGCAAGGTCGGTTTTCCTGAATGTCCTCTTCCAGTTCTTAGGAAATGGCTTCTTTGCAGTAAACTTCCTCCAGTACTTCTCATCTTCATTAGCAAAGTTGAGGTTTTCATGAGAATCACCTCCAATCCTCAGATGTAGAGCTCTGCAAATATCACCAGCTGTAATATTGACATTCATTTCTTGTAGCTTCATTGACAATGTCTTCCTTTCAACATTAGCTTCAGCATTTCTGTACTCATGTACTATATTGTCATCGTAAGCTCCTGGGTTGTGAGTGAGACAGTAATGAATCCCTTGATTCACTATGTGTTTAATAACATTTTCCATAGCATCAGTAGGATGCTTCTTTAGTAATTCGTGAAAATCGAAAAGAGCTTCGAAAATGACTTTCATTGTCATGGCGTTTGGTTTCAGAGAGTAAGGGATGGGGAGTGTATAAGGTTTCAGGGGGTTCGAATGTAAAAGCGAGATATAAAAGGATGAAGGATCCTTTAAATACCTTTCCTTAAACACACATTCAAAACATAACAGGGGTATAACGGTCTTTGACTTAAAATTTATGAGTTTTGAAATTCTGAGCCAAAACTTATAATTAACTTTGTCCAAAATCTAACTAACATGGAATTTAATTCTATTTAAAATGTTACACATATTCAAACATTTTATTAATTAAAATGCTGAATAAATCCAAAATGTCTGTCACTGAGTACAAACGTTTCTAAATTTGTAGTGATCTATTTAATTTTCAGAATTGTACAAAGTACTGTAAATTCCCTAAGTTTGCAGTTGACAATTTTAGAATCTGGAAATCTACAGTTGTGAGGAATTTGCAGTCCAGAGCTAAGTCTACAGCTGTAGAGTTAACAAATTTGCAGTTGAAGGACTTTGCAGCTGCAATTTTCCTTGTCAATGAGTTTTCCAATTTTCTAAGTTTGTCTTTGCAATTTAGTGATTTTCACAGAGTCTTCTTACAATTCTAACATTCCCAAATTACCTCTCAAGATTGAAAATCTTGATTCACACAAAGGTTTAGTGAAAATATCAGCATTATTCAAATCAATATGAATCTTTGTCAGTTTCACATCCTTTCTTTCAACATGATCCCTTATGAAATGATGCCTTACATCTATGTGTTTTGATCTAGAGTGTAAAACAGGATTCTGTGTAATAGCAATAGCACGTGTATTGTCACAGAATATAGTTATTTCTCTTGCATCAATCCCATAGTCTTGTAATTGATATTGCATCCATAAGACCTGTGCACAACAACTTCCAGCAGCAATATATTCTGCCTCAGCTGTAGAAAGAGCAATAGAATTTTGCTTTTTTACTGTGCCATGCCACCAACCTTTCAACTAGGAATTGACAAATTCCACTAGTACTCTTCCAATCAGTCTTGCATCCTGCAAAATCTGAGTCAGTGTAACCAATGATTTCAATTCCTCCTTCTTTAGGATACTATAATCCTAGATTTTTTGTGGATTTGACATATTTGATGATCTTCTTTACAGCATTTAGGTGTGATTCCTTAGGATTAACTTGGAATCTAGCACATACACCTACTGCAAACATGATATCAGGTCTGCTAGCTGTAAGGTATATCAATGATTCAATTAACCTCCTATACTTGGTTACATCAACACTTTTGCCATTCTCATCTTTGTCAAGACTCACAGAAGGTGTCATAGGTATATTGGTAGGCCTAGAGCTGTCCATTCCAAATCGTTTGATAAGCTCTTGAGTGTATTTAGCTTGATTGATGAAAATTCCATCTTTCATTTGCTTAACTTGTAATCCCAGAAAGAAATTCAGATTTCCCATCATGCTCATTTCAAATTTCTCAGTCATGAGCTTAGAGAACTTTCTGCATAATTCTTCATTGGTTGAGCCAAAGATTATATCATCAACATAGATTTGAACAAGCAATATGTCATTTCCATGTTGTAATTTGAATAAGGTCTTGTCAACCTACCCTTTTTGAATCCATTTTTGATCAGATGATCACATAGGGTATCATACCATGCTCTTGGTGCTTGCTTAAGTCCATAAAGGGCTTTTCTAAGCTTATAAACTATGTCTTCAGCTGTAGATTCCTCAAATCCTGGTGGTTGTTCAACATACACTTCTTCTGAGAGTAAAACATTAAGAAATGCACTCTTTACTTCCATTTGGTAGACTATAAAGTTCATATGTGCAGCATAGGCTAGAAATATCCTTATAGCTTCTAATCTTGCAACTGGGGCAAAGGATTCATCAAAATCTATGCCTTCAGATTGACAATAGCCTTGAGCAACTAGCCTTACTTTATTTCTGGTCACAATTCCATCTTCATCAAGTTTATTCTTGAACACCCACCTAGTTCCAATCACTTTGTGATTCCTAGGTCTTGGAACAAGTTCCCATACTTGATTTCTCTCAAAACCATTTAATTCTTCTTGCATTGTAATAGTCCAATTGACATCTTGCATTGCTTCATGAATATCAGTAGGTTCTGAAGATGAAAGAAATGTAGCGAACATTGCCTCATGGATTTATTTTCTGGTTTTTACAGCATCTGATAGGTCTCCAATTACATGCTCATGGGGGTGATCTTTCAACCAAATCAAATCTGATACAGGTTCTAGTATTTGATCATTGTTCTCTACCGAAGTAGATTCACCTACTGCAGACTTATCAGGTCCTTTTTTGGTGTCTCTACTTCTGTTTGAACATTCTCATAAACTAGATCTTCAACATTCTCTAATGGAGGTAACTCAACAATTACAGTGTCAAAGCCTTTGTTGATCAATTCTACAGGAGTCTTGATCTCAACATACTGTTGTTGACTTGTGACTGTAGAGTTGTCCTCTTTAGAGTCTTCAATAATTTCTTCAGGGGAGTTATGTTGTTCATAAAAAACAACATAATGTGACTCTTCCACAATCATTAATCTCTTGTTATACACTCTGAATGCTTTGCTCACATTAGAATAACCTAGAAAGATACCTTCATCTGACTTTGAATCAAAAGTCTTGAGGTGTTCTTTCCCATTATTCAGTATGAAGCATTTACATCCAAATATGTATAGAAAAGAGATATTAGGAGTCCTTCCTTTCCATAACTCATATGGAGTCTTCTTATGATCTTTAACAACCAAGCATCTATTTTGAGTATAGCATGCATTGCTTGTTGCTTCTGCCCAAAATTTCTTAAGTAACTTTGCTTCAACTATCATTGTTCTGGCTGCTTCCTTGAGTGTTCTATTTTTTCTTGCTGCAACTCCATTCTGTTGTGGGGTTCTAGCTGCAGAATACTCATGCATTATGCCATATAGTGAACAATACTCTTCAATAACTTGATTTGTGAATTTTGTTCCTCTATCTGATCTGATCTTCACAATCTTCAAGTTCTTTTCATTCTGAATCCTTCTCAATAGTTCTGGTAGCTTCTGTAGAGTTTCACTCTTCTTTCTTAGAAACAGTCCAAGAAAATCTTTAGTAATCATCTACTACAACCAAAGTGTATTTCTTTCCACTTATGCTTACAGGTTCTATGGGTCCAAAAAGATCCATATGTAGTAATTCAAGTGTTCTTGAAGTGCTTGGGTGTGTCTTGCTTTTGAAAGTCTTCTTGATTTGTTTCCCTTTGACACATGCATCACATAAGTGTTCCTTCCTGAACTTAGTGTTTTGTAGACCTCTTACAAGTCTGTTATTCACAAGTTCATTCATGGTTTTAAAGTTTATGTGATTCATCTTTTTGTGCCATAGCCAACTAACTTCATTGGAACTATTAGCTAGAAAACATGTAGTTTCAGCTGTAGAGTTCCACTCTACAATGTAAACATTCCCTTTTCTAGTTCCTGTCAGTTTTGTGGTTTGGGATTCAACATCTTTGACTATGCAAGTGTCATGTGTAAAGTCTACAGTGTAGCCTTTCTCACAAAATTGACTCACACTAAGCTAGTTATGCTTTAAACCATCTACCAAGTAAACATCATTGATCTGGACATTTCCTTTGAGTAGGCTTCCTGATCCTTTAGCTGTTACACTAGCATTATCTCCAAAAACAACCTTAGGACCTTTGTGATCTTTCACATTTTGTAACAAACTTCTATCTCCAGTCATATGTCTTGCACAACCATTGTCTATGTACCAAATCTCTCTTTTGGTGGTTGTAACATGTCCCTGCAAAATAAAGTGAGTTATTTAGAAATCCAATACTTCGGATTTCCTCCAGTGTTACTCTTTGCAATCCAAGCCTTTTTGGGAGCTGTAGAGTTGTTAATTCTACAGTTCTTGCTTGATCCTCCTCTTTGAGTGCTAGAAGAGGGAGACATATCTGACATATTTCCATTCCGGAATCTATCAAAGTTGAGTCTTCTTTCCATATCCAA
Source organism: Prunella vulgaris (assembly GCA_026898435.1). NCBI lineage: Eukaryota > Viridiplantae > Streptophyta > Magnoliopsida > Lamiales > Lamiaceae > Prunella > Prunella vulgaris. Next base: position 235,981 of record JAPKLY010000551.1, read on the forward strand.
TTTATGAAAGACTTCTTCTTCTGACTGTATATTTGGTTTCAGAATCATGTTTTGCAACATGTTTGAAACATCTTCTTCAGTATCATTCATGATCTCCTTGATCTTCTGTTGTCTTCTAGGTGACAATTCTTTGAATGAATTCAAGAACTTCATATCTTCTAGCTGTAGGGTTGAGTTTACAGCTTCTCCAGGAGTTGTTTCTTTGATGAACTTTCTTTCAGGTCTTGGAATTGACTTTTGCAAGTATTTCATCCAGACACAAGGATTATATCCTATTCCAGTCAAGTCTTTTGAGTGCCTTTGTTCAGACAACATCTTCTTCAATTGTTTGGATGACTTTCCAAAACAATCTAACTTCTTTTGATAATAAGCATTGCTTTCTTCAAGCTCAGCTATCATAAGTTCTTGAGTTCTGATTGTTTCATTCAATTCAGCACAGTCTGCAGCTCTACAACTTGCTTCATTAAAGAGTTCTTCATTGTCATTTTTCAGACAACTGTAACCTTCTTTCAGTTCTTGTAGAATCTATAGTTATGTTTCAGCATCCTCTTCTCCAGCTAACAAAGCTTTTACATGTTCCCTTCCAATATGATTATCTTTTCTAAGATCTTTATTTTCTTCTTGTAGTCTTTGGATTGCTCTAAGCATGTCACTGGAAGAATCCTTTTCTGTAATATAACTTGATGATGATGAGCACACCTCTTCATCTTTAGCCATAAGATAAATCAGGGCTTCTTCATCTGAATCAGTAGAGTCAGAGTCTTCTAAATCTGCAGTTGACTTTTGAGAAGAAGAGGGACAATCTTCCTGATTTTTATCAAACTCAGAAAGTAGTGCTCTAATTCTCTCCTTGTCAAACTTTTTCTTTCTATCTTTTCTCATTCTCTTTTCTTCATCTGTGTATTTCTCAGCTTTGGGGTATGGACAATCCTTGATGTAATGTCCTGGTTTTCTGCAGTTATAGCACAAATAAGTTGAGTTAGGTGTTGTAGATTTCACCTTATCATCTTCCTTTGGTGTGAACTGCTTCTTCTTAGTCCATTTGCCAAACTTCTTGAGCTGCTTTATAAAAAGAGTCAAGTCTTCATCATCAGAACTTGTAGCTGTAGGATTGTCAGCCACTAGAGCTGTAACCTTACTACTGTCAGGTTCTTTTCTTCTACTTATGTAAAATTCATAAGCCTTCAGGTCTGAAAAGAGTTCAAAGGTGGATATCTTAGATAAATCATTTGATTCTCTCAAAGTTATGACCTTCATGTCCCATTTAGAAGGTAAGCCTCTGAGAACCTTCATGTTCATTTCTCTTTGTGAGTAATCATTACCAAGTGAGTCTAGCTCATTGAGAATCTCAATGAATCTTGACTCAAACTTTTCAAGAGTTTCACCAGATTTTATCTTGAATTTCTCAAACTTTTGAACTGCTATCATGAGTTTGTTTTCCTTAATTTGTTCAGTTCCTTCACAAATCATTTCCAACTTTTCCCAATATCTTTTGCAGTTTTACAGTGTTTTATCTTGCTAAACACGATTTTATCAAGTGAATAATAAATAGTGTTCTTTGCAACATTGTCAAGATTGGACCTTCTCTTGGCATCCTCTGTCCATTCCCTTCCAGATTTGGGGATGATCTGAGCTAGTCCAGCTGACTGATCAGCTGTAGTATTGACCTTCACAATAGGTATAGGGTCATTCTCTATGATAGACCACATCTCATCATTGATTGCAGACAAATGTGCTTGCATTCTAATTTTCCATTCATCATAGTCCTTAGCAGAGAACATTGGAACCTTGGATTTCACCATCTTGGGAGCCATGCAAGTATGCAGGTGTGTTTTTCAAAAACAAAAAAGAATATAGCTAGGTACTGATCAAAGCAGTGGCAAGCCAACTACTCTAATACCACTTGTTGGTCCCTTAAAGTGGTCAAGGTCTAGGGGGGGGGGGTGAATTGAGCTTGAGTCAAAATTTGATTTTTAAACTTTTCAAAATCCAATTTTTTAACTTTTCAAAAAGTTCACTTGTAGACAAAAGATCAGAGGGATTCTCACACTTAAAAGTGTATTGAAAATACTATAATGTGCAGCAGAAATAAGTGAGTGTTAATGAAAAACAATATAAACGAACTTAACAGCTGAGTGACTTAGAGAAGTCCACAGCTGTAGAGTCAGTTTTTCTTTGTGAAAACCACAAAGTTTTATGCACTCAATTTTCAAGAGAATGATGAATGTAACAGTAAACTAAATATGCAGAACAAGAATTTAAATGACAGAAAATAAATAGACCAAATTTATAGTGGTTCAGTGTCTATAAAAAGACCACATACATCCACTGTTACACCACTCAGGTGCCAAATTCACTAAGATGAGATCACTCAGACCAATACAAGTAGTTCACTCTTAGAACTAGGTTCACTCAGATTCCTATTCTAACAAGAGATTAAACTACCCTATTCACTCAGAGAATAACTCACAAAGAGTACAAAAACCTCACAAAGAGATATCTACACTAAGTTGACATATAAAGTAGGTGAGGGAACAACAACAAAAGGGTGTGATTCTTTCTAAGAAGATCCTAACCAAACAATCCTATGAATAACAAAGAAAGATAAAAACAATAAAGCTCTCTTCTTCAATTATGTTGGCTGTAGACTTGCTTAGGCAGAATGCTCGTACGCTCAGGGTTGTTGTTGTTGCTTCCTCTGAGGACTTCTTCTATTTATAGATTGAGTGGTGTGACTTATCCGTTGGGAATTTCAAATTTGAAATCCGGATAAGGCTCATCTCTCTCTATTGGCATGTGTGAAGTGGTCCTCATCCATCACACAGGATAGTACTGCTTGTACTATTGTCCTTTTTTTCAGAATTCTAGTTGTCTTCAAACTAATCTCCATTATCCTCCAGAATTAAAGAAATATCCTCCACTTAAGTACATTTTAGTGAGTGCTTGAGAGCTACACTAATTGTGCTTAAGGGTCTTCATTATCTTCAAATAATCTGAGACTTATACTTCCTCTTTCAAATGGTTCTTTCAGCTGCAGGATCTTCAACCTTGCAGCTGTAGAGTCCTGTAAATTTGAAAAATTGGCTGTAGAGAAATCTTACAGCTGTAGGGTCATGTCTGGTTGTAGAATGATCAAGTATATAGCTGCAGACTTCACTTACAACTATAAATATCAAACACCAATTTCCTTAGAAAAAGTGTTAGATCAATTTAGTCAATTAAGCATAATATTTTGCATACATCAAAATCTAAACCAAGGTACTTAACAAAAGGTATGATGAATTAATTACTGAATAAACAATATACACTCTAGGCCCTTTAGGCATTATAGAATTGTTGTGCTTGGTTCCACTCGGACCGGACATCATGCATAAACTAGAGAGAGAAAGAACAAAAAAATAGAGAATTGAAAGTATGCCGATCGGGAGAAAAATGAGGAAGAGCTCTCCCTGACTGTCTGCCTAATATAGCAAAAAGACCGGCAGAAGGAGCCCAAGCTAAGTAGAGCCACGACAGCTAGCAGGGAGCGAGTTCACCAAGAGAGAAACCGTAGGCGGTCTGTGGACAGAGACCTACCAACATACTGCTAAGAAGCCGCGGGAAGGACCGTAGCCCACTATGGACGAGAAGCGGGTAGAAAAAATATTCCCTTTGCCTGAGCCCAAATTGAACACGGTGGAGGATCAACGATTACCAAGGAAGATATCTCCATAGCAGAAGAGATGGGACAGAATAGGATAGCTAAAAATAAAAAACTAAGTGTACTAGGTCTATATAGAAGGCCACATGGCAACTTGTGATTGATTTTAAGGTACTAACACATCCGTCTAAGGCTTAGACCTAGAGAAGATAGCCTTGAGTTGTATTTAATGTAAGCATCTAATACTGCTAGGGTAAAGGGAATTTGGAGACTATAAATACCCCCATTATCAGCATTTAACACATACATTGAATGCCACAAAACACATTCTCCATATTTATTTTTCAGAGAAAATAAAGCTTTTATGTTGCATTTACTCTTGATTGTTGTATGGTTAAGTATTTATTTCAGCTAGCCGCATAGGTAGTCCAACCATTGTTGTATGGTTGACCATGCCAAGACCAGCCTAGGGATGACAATGGGGAAGGTCGGGGCGGGTATTAGAAGATTTAAACATGTCCAACTTATGTACGGGCCAGGTCGGGTCGAACCCCCGTGGGTCATTGAGCGGCACAAGTCGACCCATAATAAATAAGATTTTTATTTTTAATAATAATATACTCCCTCCGTCCCGGTATAAGTTGCTGGTTGCTTTTGGGCACACAGATTACGTAAAAGTGAAAAAGTATAAGTGATGTGATGGAAAAAGTGAAAAAGTATAAGTGATGTGATGGAGAAAAGTGAAAAAGTAATGAAAATAGTATAAAAAGTATTAAAAATAATAATAAAGAAGTGAATAGTAGTTTCCAAAAAAGGTAAAAATGCATATGAGCCACATATAGTGAAAGGACAAAAATGGCAAAATGAGCAACTTATAGTGGGACGGAGAGAGTATTATATATTCTTACATATTTATAATAAAAAAGAAATTTATGATATTACTAATATATTTATGAATTAATTTTACTTTTAAAAATGTTGATATCATTATTATATTTCATATTATATTTATATGTTGGACTAAAATATATTTATTAAATTGATTTGTTCTTATTTATACTATAAATACTAATAAATAATAAAATATTATTTTAAATATTAAAATTTTAATAATGTAACGGGTCAACCGGGGCGGGTCAGGTCGGGACAGGGTGACAATGACACACATGCCCGCCCTACCCTACTGCGGGTCACGGGACGGGGCGACCCATATAACATAGGTTCAAGTCAGGGCAGATCGGGGCCGTTCAAATTCCCATCCCTAAACCAGCCCTTCAGCGATCAGGTCAGCAACCTCTGGGTGCGCAAGGATAGAGGTTGTTTGATGGGAAATATGACATATGGCTAGGGCAAACATCCCTCTTTCGACCTTGGCTTTGGGGCGATTGTTGATAGGCGAACTAAAGCGAACTACTAAGACAAGATTAGCAAAATAAATGACTCAATGCTAAGGAGCTTGCCAAGAGCTCGCCATGTTAGCACAATGCCACGTCACCACTTCTGACCAGTCAACACTACAAAGAGAGAGAGTTCGCCAAGGAGCTTGCCCGGTTGACCGAGAGCCATGTCATCAGTATCTGATCAAGTGGACACCAGGGAGAGAAGGAGCTCGCATGGGAGCTCGTCCAGAGCTTGCCTAGAGCTCGTCTAACATCAGAAAATAGGGCCTAATCCTACTACCATCAACACATCCCTGAGTAACACAAGGCAAGGGAGCTCGCCAAGGAGATTGCCCAGTCGAAAGTGAAGCCAGTAGCTGCGTAGGGAGTTAGTAGTGATGTAGTAGGAAAAAGCAATGTAATTAGAGTGTAATAGTTAGCATGATGACAAGTGTTTAGGACACTTGTCAGCACATTAGGCTAAACAAGCCCATTAAGTGCCACCTCATTTTATGCAAACCTATAAATAGGTCCATTATAATTCATTTTTCTCTCTAGGCTCATAATATACACAATACATTCTCTCACTACTTTCTCTCTCTATTCAAACACTATCAAACTTATATCAAAGTTTATTGTTTGGTGGAATTAGTAGTTTAATCAGCCACATAATATCCTAATTAAGAAATTCTACCAACAATTTGGTGCTAGAAGGAGGGTCTCGAACCTTCGATTTATAAGTTTGAGGGAAAAAATGAGAAGTTTGAAGGTGTTCTTGATAAATCTCAAGAACACTCTTGAAGATTTGAAGGAATTGCCCAGATTCTTGCTGTTTTCCAGAAACTCGAGAACTAAAACAAGGAAACTAAGACTCTAAATGCATGCATGTTTCTGATTAAACCAGATTCTGGAAAAATCACTTGCATGCAAGGCTAGAAAGATCTTTGCAAAACCTTTACTCTAGCTGGAGAACTGTTGAAAATGAACTACTTACCCTTAACTTGAACAATGTCAAAGGAAAACACCCACACCTCCGCAATCACCAGGAAATGGAAGGGATGGACTCCCCATAAGAACCAAGCAGATGGTGAGTCATCACGCCAGTGAGATCCTCAGCGAGCTGAGGGGAAAATCAAACCACCCCGACACAAGATGGTCTGAACCCCACTCTCCAAGAGATACTCCGCAACCCTGGCGAGTTGGAGCGTACTATTGCCGCGCTCCAGAGGGTGCAGAGACAGCAGGAACAGGGCGAGCTCGCTCGAGCTCCCCAGCGAGCTCCCACAAATACTGCCCTGGAGCAAGATACCAGGCGCACACAGGCCACCCAGCTAAGGTAACAAGCTGGCGAGCTCACAGGTGAACAGGAGGTGAGCTCGGCTAGAACTCGCCATCACCGAAATGATGCCGGGAAGGCGAAGATGACGGACAGACTCGGCTCATGAGGTGGGCGAGCTACTACTTACACAGAGGCCTCCGTGACTCACCAATCCCGAATGGTCCTCCAGGGCAGGCTGGGGCCCAGACATGAAGAGACGGTCCAGGAGTCCATCCTGGCATCATCCCGAAGAGAGGAGTCAGACCTATGCCCATGTAAGTCCGCGCACGAAAGAATAAGGGGATCTGCCACAGACAGGCTTAGCCCAAATGGTGCTCGGCAGTTCCAGCACATCACAGATGGGCTGCTCCAGAGCGAGGGACTACGGGGCCGTATGTCCATGAGGCATACGGTCCTTAAACAGCCTCCCCAGAAGGCGGCCCACGATGATGAGCTGGCTACCTTGAAGAAGGCCGTGGAGCAGCTACAAATGCAGGTGGCAGCAAAGAATGACGGGGTTGATTCAACCGCACTCATGGTGTCACTCTTGGCACCTTCCATCTTAAGGGCACCAGTACAGAAGAAATTTCAATTCCCGACGATGACCGCGTATGAGAGAGAATCAGAACCGAAAGTACATATTTCCAAGTATGCGGACTACATGATCTCTGTGGGAGCATCAGACGCTACCCAATGTAGGAACTTCCTGTTGACTCTCGTGGACTGGGCTCACCGATGGTTCTCATCATTGGCTCGAAGGTCAATCCAGTCATTCGGCCAACTAACACGGGAGTTTCTGTCCCATTTCTCAGGATATGGGTCTTACTTGACCCAGAAGACCAGGCTCGCCAACATCCACCAGGAGGACGGATCATCGGACCAACAACACTTGGAGAGGTTCGATAAGATTCTGTTGGAAGGCGAGCCAGTCAGCGAGGACACTAAGATAGTGGCAGTCATGGTCGGACTGAAGAAGGGGACCGAGTTATGGAAAGAGATGCACCTATCCTGCCCGAACACTTATGCTAAATTCAGACATAAAGCAGTGGTGTATGTGGCTATGTAGGAAGCACTACTTAAAGAGGTAGGTGGTGCCGAGGAGAAGAAGACGCGGGTCAAGAAATCCGGGGGTACCTACAATGCCCCCATAAATATGAAGTCTTTCGATGGAGATGAGTACAAGGAAAAGCTAAACAAGGTGTTGACAGTCTCCATCAACCATGTCTTTACAGAGGTCAAAGACAAGGTAATGTTGAATGAGCCGAGGAAGATCCGGCAAGACCACAGCAAGCTGAATCCCAACCAATACTGCACTTATCATCAAAGTATCGGTCACTTCACTAGTGAGTGCCGAGACCTGCTCAAGCAGTGGTGGAAGTTCTACGAGGATGGGAAGCTTGCAGAGTTTGTAAAGAAAGCCCCGACGAAGAGGCCAAGACAGGAAAGTAGGGAGGAAACCAACGAAGAGGATGAGGTAGATGAGGACCGCCGAGGCCCAAAAAACAGACTTAGGGGACCTCCCCCTCCACCTGTACAGCAACAGCCAGAATGAGAAATCCTCGTTCTAGAGGAACAGTCGGGACTTGCCGGTGGAATAGCGGATGGTAGACAATCTGTATAAAAAAGATAGAGAAAAGCAGAGGTACGGGCTGTCAAACAAGTGCAAGAAGGTAGCTCCGGCTCCAAGACCGCTACTAAACCCACTGCTGAGCTGACTTTCTCTCAGGCGGACTTGGAGGGGATCATTACCCCCCACAACGATGCGTTGGTGATCAGCGCCAACATCATGAACACAAAGGTCCACCGGGTGTTAGTGGACACAGGTGCCTTCACTAACATTCTCTTCAAGAAGACCCTAGATTTACTAGGCGATTATGAGTCATACATTGAACCACGTAATCATAGAATCATAGAATTTGGGGAAGCTGTAACTATCCCTTTAGGAGAGATTAGGTTGAGTGTCGAGCTTGTATCAGTCGAGGACCCGGAAAAGAAACTGACTGGACTTGTAGATTTTCTAGTAGTAGATCAGCAGTCGACTTACAACGGGTTCCTCGGCCATTCTTTTATCCATGAATTTAAAGCAGCATGTTCAACCTATTACTATTATCTCAAATTTCCTACTCCTAAAGGTGCCGGAACTGTCAAAGGTGACCAGAAAAAGGCTAGAGAGTGTTTACTCCAAGTCCAAAGTCGCCAAGTTAAAAAATCAGATGCGCAGGTACATGTGCTTGAAGATGGAGAACACCCTTCGGCAGATGAGCCAAACATACTGGATGTCATCTCAGTTGAGACTGAGCTGATGGAGGTGGACAACCAGCCGGAGGAGGTAGAGGTCGTCCAAGCCGATCAAGACAAACACCAACAGTCGGCACCGATGAAGGTGGACGAAGTCCCACAGGAGGAAGAGTCAACCCACCCAGTCATGCAGGAGTCAGAGGAGGCTCGTGAACCTAACTGTCTTGGTGAAAGAGGTGAAGACCTCAAACCCCGAGTGGGTTATGAGCCGATGACGAAGGAAGACTGGGAGGAGCTCACCTATGACCCGAGATGGAAGAACAAGAAAAGGAGAGCCACCCCCGTAGAGGAGCTGAGAGCGATCCAGGTTGACCTTAATAGAGCAGACTTAGAACTCTTTATAGGTTCTGAGCTGTCAGAGAAATACAGAAGAAGGATGGAGGAGTTCCTAAAGTCCAACATGGACGTGTTTGCATGGTCCCATGAAGATATGATGGGAATCTCGTTGGAGTATGCATGCCACCGGTTGAACATCGACCCAACAAGGAAGCCCATTCGACAGAAGGGAAGAAAGTACAGACCAGACAAATACGAAGCCCTAACAACCGAGGTGAAGAAGGTGCTCGATAACAAGCTGATAAAGGAAGCACTTTGTCAGCAGTGGGTGGCCAATCCAGTACTGGTGAAGAAACCAAACAGAACATGGAGGCTGTGTATTGACTTCATGGACCTCAATGCGGCGTGCCTAAAAGACAATTTCTCGTTACCCCACATTGACCAACTGGTGGATAGTACTGCAGGGCACTAAATGATGACTTTTATGGATGCTTTTGCAGGTTACCACCAGATAGCAATGCACCAAGACGACCAGGAACACATGACATTCTACACAAACAAGAAGCTGTTCTGCTGGAGTAAGATGTCATTCGGACAAATCAACGTCGGAGCTACCTATCAGAGGTTGGTCAATAAGATGTTTGACCAGCACATCGGGCACACAATAGAGGTGTACGTGGATGACACTGTGGTCAAAAGTGTTGGTCCCGAAACGAGTTAAATCAGTGTATGGGGGGGGGAATACACTGATGTCAGATTTTTCTGAAAGACTCAGAAAAATGCTCTAACGCACTCAGTCAGGATTCCCTGAAGTACTCAGTATGCTGAAGGTCCACAGGGGCAGCAGGGACGGTTCAGTAACGAGTCAGATAAACTGAGTGTGAGTAATGTGCTCAGAGGCTCGGTAGAGATAACCAACCTACTGACTGCTCGGAAGCGAGTCAGTTGGACTACTATCTCAGTGAGTCAGAGTACGTGCGGAAAGTGAGCCCTTAGATTCTACTCGTTTTAGTTTCTGAAAACGTTTTCTCTGAGTTGCTTAGTCAATTGGTGGTTAAGGCTGAGTGCACAATATTCAGATTCAGGATGATTTATTCAGTCCTAAAGTTAAAACCAATGCAGTATGTTTAGTTTAATATTATGACAGTTATGATCCTGAACAAAACAGTAAATCAGCACACAGGGGACTTTTTAACGTGGTTCGGAGATAACCAACTCCTACGTCCACGACCTGATTTAACAGGAAGCTATCCTCAAAACCCTAAGGATATGTACTTGGGTTTTACGTGCCAAGGGACACGAGTAGCCAACTTCCTCTCTTAGGAACTGACCCCTGGGCGTTTTACAAGTCCCAGTCCTTCTAACCAACCGATCTCACACCTTGAGTGGTTTGGTATTCTTGTTTCCAACTAAGATAGCTCTAGCAATACAAAACAATGCTAAATAATAGAGCTATCAATCTAAGCAAATACAGAGTGAATCCTACTACAACACTAGGGAAATTTAATTGCAGAGTGTTGTTTATGAAATGCTTTGTGTTCTTGGATTCTTGAGAGTTTTCTCTTGGAAATTTCCCGTTAACCTTGAATGGGTGCAAGGTTCTCCATATTTATAGGCAAGATTCAAAATAGATCCATTGGAGGAGATCAAATCAAATCTTTCCTATTTTAGGTAGATTGCAGGCTAGAAATATTGTTCGACCTACCCACCATGCTTATTCTGGCAAGTTGTCACATCACCTGCAACCTTTTTGAGACGCATTAAATGCCGCATTAAATGCTGCGCAGACTCCATGCATACATGTCGAAAGATCATTGGCTCTCCGCTATAACGGCTAGTTGATCTTCAGACATTTATCCTTCCTCGTACATTCAATGCTCTGAGTCTCTTGTTAATAACTCAGTCTGAACGTGTGTCTTAATGGAGTCTTACTGACATTCTTTTTGTCTTTTGTCCCATAGCGTAAATAACCTTTTGCTTTGGACTGACATGATTCAGGTGATCTGAACCACGGCCTGAGTCAGGTCCTATGTGCATTCAGCACAGCCTGATAGGTTATTCAGCTCAGTATGTGTTACCTTTTTGCTTCGGACTTACAGGATTCAGGTGAACTGAACCAAGGCCTAAGTCAGGTCCTATGTGCATTCAGCACAGCCTGATAGGTGACACTTACTCTTCACTGACTGAGTTCTGTCCTGAACATGCTTAGTGTATTCAGTAGAAACATCAGCCAATGGTACTTTAGGATTGACTTCAGGATGAATCAGCAGGCTTCGATCTTCAGCTTCAGAACAGACAATCTTCAGCGAGACTGACTGACTCCTTCAGAATGGTTTACGCTTCAGACTTCAGTAAATTGGGTCGACTCCAATATTCTTCAGTCTTCAGCATGGTCCTTCTGTACTGAATCTCTAACCTAACTATCCTGAACTATGTTATCCTGAACAACTATACTTTGGCAAATTCATCAGGGGTTTTGGGATCTAATCAAAATACTCAAATTGTCCCAACAAAAAGCTTGAAGAAGGAGAACCACCTAGATCACCTCAAACAAGCATTTGACATAATGCGCCACTACAACATGAAGTTAAATCTAATGAAGAGTAGCTTCGGAGTAAACTCGGGGAAATTCATGGGCCACCTAGTGAGTCAAAGAGGTATTGAAGTCAATCTCAGCCAGGTGAAGTGCATAATGGAGATGGAGATACCGGATTGTGTTCTGAAAGTACAACGGTTAATAGGATGTTTAGCGGCACAGAACCGATTCATATCCAGGTCGGGAGACAAGAATAGGGCATTATTCGAATCAATCAAAGGCAAAGGAAAAGATCCAAAGACTGGCAAAGATAATTACGTATGGACCGATGCATGCCAGGATATAAAGAAGTATCTGAGCAACCCCCAGATCCTATCAAAGCCCGAACCAGGAGAAAAGTTGTACCTGTACCTGGCAGCATCAGAAGTAGCCATCAACTCAGTGTTAGTACGTGCAGAAGGCAAAACACACTTACCAGTGTACTATGTAATCCATGTGCTACATGAAGCAGAGTTATGCTATTCACCAATGGAGAAGTTGGCATATGCACTGGTGATGAGTGTTAGAAAGTTGTGGCCATACTTTTTCGATCACCCGGTGGAGGTGTTGACAACGTTCCCCCTCAGGCAGATACTGCACCGGCCAGACACTGCAGGATGCTTTTTGAAATGTCACTGGAGGTCAGCCAATACGTGATAACCTACGCACCCCGAACAGCGATCAAGGGACAAGCACTCGCCGATTTTATCGTTGAGCTAACTTTCCTACAAGATCCAACGAAGGGGCGTATAGCACCATGGCACCTCTATGTAGATGGATCCTCAACTAGCACAGCAGCAGGAGCCGGTGTGGTACTAATAAGCCCAGATAGACAAGTGTTCACCTCAGCAATCATATTTGACTTCAGAGCTACTAACAACGAAGTAGAATATGAAGCGCTGATAGCTGGACTTAGGCTATCATTAGTTATCGGGGAAACCAATCTTCAGATCTTCGGAGATTCCCAGCTAATATTATCCCAAGTCCGGGGGGAATATGAAGCAAAGGACTAGCAAATGGAGTTATACTAGAAGATAGTGGCTCACCTGATTTCATTGTTCAAGCAAGTCTATATTGAGCAAAACCTGAGGTTGCAAAATACCCAAGCAGATGCACTAGCCCGACTAACTACAAGTAGCGGTGAAGCAGAACTGACGGAGGTCGTCGTCACCAAGTTGAAAGATCCCTCGACGTCCGATTAAAAAATAAATCAGACTTCGAGTGGGGGACAGGAAGAAGGCGATGATTAGCGCACTCCGATCGAAAATTACTTGAAGGATGGATCACTCCCAGGAGATGCGTGGGAAGCTAGTCGGCTAGTAAAGCAAGCAGTTAGATACACGTTGGTGGACTATACAAACGTGGATTTTCTCTACCCCTACTCAAATGCTTGTCTGAAAAGCAAGGGTTAGAGGTGTTGGAAGAAATCCAACAAGAAATTTGTGGGAGTCACACTGGGGGGCAAGCTTTGGCATACAAGACGATCAGACAAGGATACTATTGGCCCACTCTGCGTAGAGATGCTATTTGCTTCGCTCGAAGGTGCCGAAAGTGTCAACTGTTTGCACCAAACATTCATGCTCCTGCAAGCCAACTTAAATCAGTCTTCAGCCCATGGCCTTTTGCAAAATGGGGTATCGACTTGATCGGCCCATTCCCACCTGGCAGAGGCGGTGTAAAGTTTTTCGTAGTAGCAGTGGACTATTACCCAAAATGGGCTGAAGCTGAGGCACTAACAACAGTAACGCAGAAAAGAATGATCAGCTTCATCTGGAAAATTTTGATATGTCAGTTTGGACTCCCACAGTCGATTGTGACGGATAATGGCAGACAATTTGATGGCCTGAAACTGAGAGAATTCTGCAGTTCGTGGAACATCAAGTAACATTACTCGACGCCTTACTATCCACAGTCAAATGGACAAGTTGAAGCAGTGAATAAGATCTTGAAGCACATCCTGAAGATCCGTCTTGAAGATAAGAAAGGTAGCTGGGCAGATGAACTTCCAGAAGTGTTGTGGTCCTATAGAACATCATACCGGGCCAGTACCGGGGACACCCCATTTGCTTTAGCTTTCGGAATAGAAATAGTCATCCCGGTAGAAGTCCAGAACCAGACTTAGAAGGTAGTGGGATATGACGAAGAAGGTAAGGATGAAACTTTAGCAGTGGAGAAGGACTTGCTCGAAGAAACCAGAGCTTCGTCGGAGCTAAACAAAGCTACCTACAAGCAGAGAGCAGATAAGTACTACAACTCCCAAATATGAAATAGAAGTTTTAAGGTTAGGGTGTTGGTCTTGAGGAAACGACTAGCAATGCCCCCTCGTGTATTTGGGCCAAACTGGGAAGGACCATTCCATGTCACTGCAAGCTGGGCAAACGGGACGTACGACCTTGAAGACATGGATGGAAAAGCTTCATCTTATACATGGAGCGTTGCACACCTAAAGAAATATTACCAGTAGCAGCGAAAGTGAGGAAGTTATGAAGGAACTAGAAGCTAATATCAACATCGGTTTAAGAAGTTGAAGAAATCAGAGTATTTCCAGGAGTAGAAGAAGGTGAACCACAATTTGTAAATAGACTAGTCGGAGGTTCGTATCAGGAATGTTGATGACGACCTATGTAAATATTCATTGCTCAATAAAGATGAAATTTTTTCAAGAAATTGTCTGTTCAAACTGAAAACATGCAAGGACCTAAGTCCCAAAAACGTTATTATCTAAAGCTCGAGGCAAAGGCCAAAGTGCCCAGGTTCACTAAGTATCCTCCTTAAAGGATCACTAAGCACCCATTGCCCAAAGTTAGAAAAATTCTCAAAAGACGGTCCAAACGTCTAAGGCAAGGTTTTCGAAACCCAATCACCTAAGAGAACAACAAAAGCACAATTCACGGCCCTAAGCGGCATAAGACCAATAAATAAGTGACAAATACAAAGTACGATTCGTAGTCCTAAGTGATGTAAAACGAACAATTCGCTTCCCTAAGTGGTAGAAGACGAACAATTGAGTACCAAGATATAAAAACAAGCTAATAAAAGATAATAATGTACGAAAAAATTAAATCGAAGCCAAGTTGAACAGAAAAATATAATTCATTTAAAAACACTTAGAAAATTTCTAAGTGTGAAGAGTGGAGCTGGCTACAAAGGGCAACCAGTTATCCATCCTTGAAGATAAAAAGCCCCTACCGGGCGAACTAATTAGCTCAGCGAGCTACTACCACCTAACAAAAATAAAAGAAAGCAAAAAGACCCTAAGTCTAGGGAGCGGTGTGGGCTTCAGTTGAAGGAGCGGTAGGAACATCAGTGGCGACCTCGGAGGGGACTTCGGCGGCGACCTCTTGATCAGTGGGAGGAGAGAGGTTAGGCAACATAGTGATATTCCCCAACCCACTAGTGTCCAGTGTGCTGGTATCAATCATAATGTCCTCAGTGAGGTCCTACATTTGCTCGTCGGTAGGGGGAGTTCACTCTTCCTCCTCGCCAGTGGGAGGTGCGCTAGCAGTGATGATCTTGACGTGTGCAGGAACGAAGTCCAATTCGATCCCCAGCTGAGCAAGGTTGCCAATATAGAGCTCCATATCAACTGGGAGCTTGGTGTTACCCATGCACTCCTTAAAATCCCCGACAAGAACGTCCCACTCATCATCCTTGTGGAACCTGGCCCGGTGGAAAGATCGTAAGACCTCGGCATAGCATTGAATGAAGCCAATGTCCGATGCCTCCACCTTCAGAACTGCCTGAGCCTCTGGTGAAGTTGAGGCATCGAGAAGACTCTGAAGCTGGGCAGTACGGTTGGCCGCAGTAGCGAGCTCCTCTCTCAACCGGGAGCACTCAGTCTGGTTGCCCTTGTTTGATTCCCTCACCAGGGCGATCTCCTCCTTGGTTCGGGTGAACTCTGTTTCTTTGGTGGCGAGCTCTTGGCGAGCTACTTCACGTTCAACCTTTTGGCGATTTAAATCAGCTTGAAGCCTTTCCAACTTGTTCAGGGCATCTTGCTCGACCGCAAAAGATGCATTCGCCTTCTTCTCAGCCACCACTAAAGCCTCTTCAGCCTTCTTGCGATCATCTCCCAGCCTGTTAACGAGATTTTTAGTCTCATGGCGGGCACGGTCAGCCACAGAGATGTCATCGGTTAGTATTTGGACGGCGGTGAGAGCTCCACAGGCATATCGCACTACTAGCCGGGCAGGATCCTCCGGCCTCTGCCTCTCTATCAGGTCCATATCAGATAAAGGAAGATACTTGGGAGCTTCAGAGAAAATTTGGCGACCCCGCCCAGTTGGCAAGTCTTGCACATTCACCAACACCTTGGACTGGGCGGCGTTGTGGAGAACTTCTGGCCGTTTGGGGTGAGAAGCGGTGGTATACCTACGAACAAATAAAAAGATAAGAAATATTTATAAAAAATATTCAAACTTGAAGTACTGAGGCCAACTTTCAAGACTTACCTAAACCTTGCGGAGTCCAGTCCAAGTAGCATGTCATCCGCTATTGGGACTCTGTAGGGAGAGGGAGGTGGGGCACTATGAGGAGTCGGAGAAGCCGGAGTTGAGAGAGGCTCAATCGACCACACAAACTCGCCGTGCCCAGATCCAGAGCCAGCTCGCCCGTACCGTACCGTTCCGACTCAGACTCAAGACCAGCCAGCCTTTGTTTCTTGGGGGCATGGGCCCGGTCCTCATCATCACTTACTCGGGATCCATCTCCGCGATGAAGCCTGCGAACTCCTACAGCTTGAGCTTGCTCATTAGTACGCCCGACCCCTCTCTTGCTCGCATCCTTTGCGACCTGGGTCTTCGCCGGAGCCTTGGCTGGTCCCTTTGGTTGGGAACCGGAACCACCGATCTTCTCCCTCGTAGAGGCGAGCTCAGCAGTGAGCTCAGACTTCTTGTTAGCCGCCAAAATGGAAGCTGACGGCATGCCTTTTTTGTTGGGACGAGGTGGTCCCATCTGGAGCTTGCGGACTAAGACGTGATAGGCTTCGGGGACTTCAATCGATGGAATTGCAACTGTCACACCTTGATCTGCATAAGTACAAGGAGTTAAGTCAATCTGGCGAGCTAAATTAACCTGGCTAGCTACTCTAAGACGGTTACCTGGAGGATCTGGCGCTTGTGCAGTAAGATGATAGGGCAAGGTCAGCACCAACGCAGCTCGCCGACAGTGAAGTTTGCCTAAGTGCACCACGTCCCGATCTTGTTTGTTCCTCAAACAGCACACCGACCGCACAAATTCAAATTCCACGGAAACATCGGGTTTACCACGACTAGACTTGTGATGCTTAGGACATGCAAAATGAAAGGAATTAGATTAGTAAATCTAATCCAACCCACGCACACCGAAATAGGCCACCTACTGCTAGCTTCCCCGTATCCTTCAGGGGAAAAGATACGTCCTCCTCGCTCGGTATAGTGGGTAGAAGCTCGCCAGTCTCCATCAATAAAGATGAACTACTCCTTCCATTCATGAATCTTATTCGGGAGGCTCTCCAAAAAAATTTCACCAGGCCGAGCCTTCAGGTAATATTATCCTTTGCCTTCCTGGGATTGTCTGGTAATACTAAAGACTTCGTTGATCTCGGCCGTGGTCAACCGATTTTTATACCCTTCCAATCCAAAGATGGTGAGCATGGCCAGGAAGCTACTCCAGGCATTCGGGGTAAGTTGAGTGATAGCGAGGTTCGTGTCCATAAAAAATTTGCCGACAATTGGGTGTAAGGGTAGTGTGAGCCCGACATGCAAGGAGTGAATGTTGATGGTAGTTAAACCAGATGGAGGTGAGTCAGCTCGCTCCTTTGGACCAGGGGCGTACAAGTGGATGTCCAAAGGAATGCGGAACTTCTCTCGAAGGTGGGGGAGCATAAATTCAGAAATGATGCTTTGGATAGAGTTCGCCTCGTAGTCAGACTGACCAGCGGACTCTCTGGTAGCTCACTGAGGCGTGGGGAAACCTTCTTGATTTCTCTCTACGTACTCCGTCCAGTTGAGTTCATGTTCAACAGCGGTGGGAATGTTGTGCTCAGGATGCTGAGATACTCCAGAGTGATCTCCTCTTCATCCTCCTCCTAGAGCTAGCGCACCACCTCGCTCGACAGTCCTCCTGATTCAGCGACCTCCTCTCCACCTTTTGCAACCTCCTCATTAGTTGCTCGGGCGAACTGCTCCCAGAGCTCGCAAAGTTCATCGTCTTTGCCACCCCCGGAGTTGGTGGCCCTCTCTCCCGAGTCTGGGCGAACCTCGCCAGATAGCTTGCTGGAATTTAGTTGAGCTATCGACGTCGCTTCAGAACTGGACTCAATCACAATCGCGGTCAGTTGTGGAATAGGCGAGCTACTTGCCAGAGGTCTTTTTTCTGGATTACGGTTTTAAATGGTCCGACTCGAAGATCCCGTAGACATGGTGTTTATTGGGGGCAAGGTCTTAAAAGTCTATGGAAGGCCGAAAATTCAAAAATCCCGATGGCCGGAAAACTTAAAGGTGCGACTGGAATTTATGGAGTTTTGACAGAAAAATAAAGAAATGGAAAAGGAATAGAAATCTGCAAAGAAAAAGTCAAAGAAAATGAAGATTCAATGTTAATACCTTGGAAAATCAAATTGAAATCCAACAATGCAGGGGTTTAATCGCAGGAAAATTCTTGGAATGCTGAGGTTTGCTCTGAATTTGAAGAATCAAAATTAAGGAATGAAACAATTATTCTTTATTTATAGGAAGAAGATGGGCGAGGTTTAGTTTCAAAGAAGTTCAAGGACCCATGTGGAAAGAATTTGAAAGTTTTGAAAGGATGGGCGTGGGAATTGAGGCGTGGAAAGGTGTGCATGACGCCCCGAATTCCACGCCACGTCAGCACACCTGCCGCCTAAAGGAAGTTTGCCAGGGAGCTAGGCACCATACAGAAGGGAGTTCACCTTCACTAGAGCTCTCGCCCACACATTAGAAATATCATGATGTGGACTAGCTGGAGGGCAAATGTTGATAGGCGAACTAAAGCGAACTACTAAGACAAGATTAGAAAAATAAATGACTTAAGGCTAAGGAGCTCGCCAGGTTGGTACAATGCCAGGTCACCACTTTTGCCCAGTCAACACTACAAAGAGAGAGAGATCACCAAGGAGCTCGCCCGGTTGACCGAGAGCCATGTCATCAGTATCTGATCAAGTGGACAGTAGGGAGAGAAGGAGCTCGCATGGGAGCTCGCCTAAAGCTCGTCCAACATCAGAAAACAGGGCCTAATCCTACTACCATCAACACATCCCTGAGTAACATAAGGCAAGGGAGCTCGCCAAGGAGCTCACCCAGTCCAAAGTGAAGCCAGTAGCTGCGTATGGAGTTAGTAGCGATGTAGTATGACAAAGCAATGTAATTAGAGTGTAATAGTTAGAATGATGACAAGTGTTTAGGACACTTGTCATCATATTAGGCTAAATAAGCCCATTAAGTGCCACCTCATTTCATGAAAACATATAAATAGGTCCATTGTAATTCATTTCTCTCTCTAGGCTCATTATATACACAATATTTTCTCTCACTACTTTCTCTCTCTATTCAAACACTATCAAACTTATATCAAAGTTTATTGTTTGGCCAAGAGACAACCCACGTCCTTTGATGAATTGCAAGTGAGGGCGGACAAGTATATAAATTTGGAAGAAGCGAGAGGTATGAAGAGAGAGGAGAGAGGAATAGAAAAAAAGAAAAGAACCTGAGAATAAACGAGAGGGATCGGAGAAGACTAAGAATGAGAAGGAGAAAGCACAGCAAGAGAGGTTTGAAACATATACCTCTCTGACACTACAACCTGCAGAAATGTTAGAGATTGCAACGAACATTCCTAGTTTCAAATTTCCTTCCTCTGCGCAAAGAGGCCCTAAAAACCCCAGGTCGGAGCATTACTGTTGATATCATAACAATTAAGGGTAGGAGACTAATAAATGCAGACATCTAAATAATGCCTTCGAGAGACTAATCAGAGAAGGTCATTTAGTAGACTTTGTGAAAAGAGAGAGAGATAGGTACGGAGGAAAGAGAAAAGAATTTGGAGATAAAGGAAAGGAAATAGTAGAAGCGCCGAGAAGGTATGGCCCAAATCAGAGGAGGGGATTCATTCAAATGATAGTGGGAGGACCCAAGGATGGTGATGTGACAAAATATACACATACTCTCATATTTGAGAAATGAATATGGACAACTCTCAACAGAGAAAAACCTTCTCTTAAATCTGGCTCAGAGTTAGACCAGATGTGAGAAGTCATTCTATTGTAATAAGAAATATGCGAATATCCTCTACATTGACCAAAGAGGTGCACTAAATTAAGAAATCATTCTCTACCAGAGATGAGAGATGTGATAAGAATAAAGATTGACATATGATACTCGATCCCGAATTAGTGATGGATCTATTGTCGGCTCAAGTATAAGCCCATATCAGCTCATATAGAGCTCATAATGGTTTAGTGCTTGTTCACAAACTGATGAATATGCTATGTTCTGACTCTGAACTCTTCAGAGCCAGAAAGCGTACTAAAGGGGAAATTTGACAGAAGTAGATTGCATTGTAAACAGTACATTTATGAATATGTGGACATATGCCTATAATCCACAGCCGGAGAAGGTTATTATATCAACTCTGAAAATGAGATCAAAGTTGGATATCGCACCGGAACTGCTGCCCAGCAGTATTATTCTATTTTGTGGTCCTACATGAATTAGGGCAACACTATGAGTATTACCATTTTACCCTTCACAGGGGAGATATATAAATACCCTCATTTTTCCTTCTAAGGCAAGATCATCAGAATTATTGTATTCTCTATTTTTATAAATGTATATTCCATTGAGATATTTTCATATCATTCTTGTTGAATACGTTACTGACTTGAGCGTCGGAGGACCGACGCCGGAGCCCCCTCCGGCTCGGTTTTGTGCAGGTTATGCTTGATATTATACGATGTTTATCATAAAGATCATCTTCCTGGAATTTGAGAGTGGCGCAGCCCCTCTCCTGGAATTCAAGTGAAGTTGTTGCAGAGATGCAACCCATTTCTAGTTTCTCATCATCTGTTAGATGTGGCCGACATTTTTGCCCGCATCAACTAGCGCCGTCTGTGGAAAAACTTGGGCTTTGGCGTGAGTTTTTTCCCTTTGAAATCCGAGCTCTGGCCTGAGGATTTCCATGAAAGTTTTAAGGATTCTAATCCTTTTAACCAGATAAGTGAAATTATCAAGAATATTAAACGGATTAAATTTGAGATACGAATCTCTCTATTGAAAATTTATTTGATTTATGATGAATTATTGGTTTAGTTCATTCTTTGTTACAGAAAATCCCCAAATCATCATGTGGTGAAGAGGAGAAAAGGAAAGCCCGAAAGATTTGAGGGCAATTTAATCTCGTGAACGTTGTCATATTGTTGATGTTACAGGACCGCGCGATTAGTCTGCCACTATGATTCGACGGACACCGCTCCTCCTAGTGGTCACAAAGATGCCGCCGTGGCCCCCCCCCCCCCCCCCCAATTAGTGATTCGACGGAAAGAAGTTCAAAGAAAATCCATGGATCTGCAAGGAAAATTGCGGGGACACCCAGCCCTAGATAGTGCGATTTAAGACGCTGGGCACCAGACGCCAAGCCCTAGATAGTGCGATGAGAACGCGTTCATGGTTGCCGCTGCCCTGTATTCACTCTGATTACCGAAGTCGATCTGGGGCGTTGGGTAATCTGGTGATGGTAGTCACTCATGAAGCATTGCCGTCTTGGTGACGCGACTTTGATGGTCGCGATTAGCGTTTAGCGCCTCCGCTTCGGTATTGCGATTTTGGAATTAACTGTCGTAGAATCAAGCCCAGAAAATTCTGAGATAAACATCTCAGGATCGATCGCGTAGCTATGGTGGTCGCGCGATCAGTACCACATCAGTAATGATGTGATTGGTACACGTTGATGCCAGCATATGAGTTATAGCAGCACCGAAAATCAACATCGCTATACTACGAAGCTTCGTCCCAGTATGTCGCTCCATGTGGATACTCTGTTTATGAGATTCATAAGAGTTAGGTACCTATTTTGCAGAAGCAGGATGTGAAAGCCTTAATCTTGTTTAGAGAGAGGATGGTGATATTTAATTGCAAATTGCCGCGACAATAACTTGAATTCAGTAGTAGATTTGAAAGCCCTATGTGATTGGCCTAATTGTGCCACTTTTAGCAAATTGAATATTTGTTCTACTGTGGCAGAAGGTGATACTCCTGTTGGATTCCTGTTCTTGTTATGAGCCACAAAGGTGTGAAACCTCCTTCAGCCTGTATGAACTAAAATGATTCGCAGGTATGCCATTGCTATGAACCATGAGGTATGAGATCATTTATTATACTTAAGAAAATATCCACTGAAATTAGATATTCATGCTCAAGAAATGACGAAATGTGCAGTAAAAAAATCGAAAGTTACCATGTGCCATTGATTTATGTTTGTGGATAATGATTGATTGCATTACTTGATTGATTTTCTGCCAAAATAGTAATATTGATACTATGGCAGTGATATGTTATTTGAGAGGATATGCATAAATGGGTAGGCCACCTAATATCTAGTTTTATGGAATTTGTTTGAATTAATTCACTTGATGGACATTACTATGTGAAATATTAAGATATCTGAGACGACCTTGCTGTTTTTTTTAAGCTTAAAAACTGGAGGTGGCGAATGTGTCATGCCCACCATATGCTTGATTAAATGCCCAAGTGAATAATTGGGTTTAGTGAATTATTTTTGGGAACAACCTTATGAAACAGAGAGAGGTATGTCTTTAAAGTTGACATGCATAAGTGCTGATATATGAATATCCTTTGTTGAAATGAAAATTTGATTAACATGTGAGTATTGAACATGAGGTGTGATTTAATTTGATGTGTATATCACTGTGAATGTATATACCAACATGTGCATTTGCTTGGTAAAGATTAAACTTTACCTAGTAGCAAATATTGAGCTTAAACGATGATTGTGCTATATAGAGAGAAAGATTTTGAGGATGATTTTGCATCTAAATGTATGAATTCTACCAAATTTATGGTAAGGAAAATAAGTTAAGTCTATTACTAGCATGAATAATTCTTTGAGGAAGTATGTAACTTCTTGACTTTACCTTCTTTTCGCAAGGATCGTTATGATATATGTGATAAAACATGACTGTTGTGGATACACATACATGAAATTTGAATTAAGAGTTGAAAAGTGAATGACCTCATGAAAGGCATACACATGCGGCTTATATGTGCACACAAAGTTAACTTGTGTTAGCAGCAAAAATGAGATAAGAATGGTAACTGATTTTTACCAATTAATTCTTGGTGTTTTATACAGAATTCTCTAAATGAAAATAGAAATCCTTGATTTGATTGTTTAAACGAGATTATGTGAAATTGATACTTAAGCCTTATAACATAGGCTTGGAACTGAGTGAGCATCTTGATACCCCGGACATGAGAGGTGTAATAATTTGTAAAACTCAGTCCAATAATTGGGACACTAAGTTTGCTTCATAGTATAACCTGGGATTTACTATCCTTATTTGAATCAACTTATTGCTAATGATTTAGCTGTTTCTTATGAGGAAAAATGCTTATGATTTTCACAAGGAGTGAGTGTGAAAATTTGGAGGGGATGCATGGGAGGATGAATCTCCCAGTGTGAAATGATGGAAATGATAAGAAAGCCCGTGAATAAAGGGACCTTATCGATGCATATTCAGCAGCCTAAAGAAGGTATATCTACACCCTTTATATGAATTCGAGTTAAGATTTCGCTTGTGAATCTGGCATGAGATGAGTCAAGTGTGTGAACATATCATAAATTCAGGCAAATTTTTCTTGAAGCAAATGAAAGCATAAAGATACATTGAATATTTATTTGGAATCGTGAATATAGACTCTCTTTGAGATGTCGTGAGGAATATATGGTTAAACCTGTCTTTGAAGCTCTATAGGAGTCAATTTTTCTTGACGATTTTGGAAAATAGCATGATGAATATGAGCTGAGAAATATGTGACAATACTCTTGTGTAACATCTGATATATGCTTAGCAAAAATCGCTATGAAAGCAAGATTAAATGCATGTTTGTTTACCAAAAATGCATGTGAGATTGAATTAGTTAAGATATTTTTTAGAAAACCATCTCTAAAATAGCTTTTTATGAATGGAGTCCGGTATGCATTTGGAATTTGCATGGTGAATTATCTTTCAACAAGTGTATTGTTGAAGCGTGATCTGAAAATGAAGAAATGGTGAAAGATGTATAAAGATGTGTTGTTTACTTGCTGTATTGAAATGACAGACTCTGAGAATTAGGATAACACCCCCTTGTTGTGTAACTGATGATTTACATCCTATAAGTCTCAGATTGCTCTGAGCCCGGATTTGATTTACATCCTATAAGTCTCAGATTGCTCTGAGCCCGGATCTGATTTACATCCCGTAAGTCTCAGATTACTCTGAGCCCGGATCTGATTTACATCCTATAAGTCTCAGATTGCTCTGAGCCTGGATCTGATTTACATCCCGTAAGTCTCAGATGGCTCTGAGCCCGGATCTGATTTACATCCTATAAGTCTTAGATGGCTCTGAGCCTGGATCTGATTTGCATCCTATAAGTCTCAGATTGCTCTGAGCTTGGATCTAATTTACATCCCGTAAGTCTCAGATGGCTCTGAGCCCGAATCTGATTTACATCCTATAAGTCTAAGATGGCTCTGAGCCCAGATCTGATTTACATCCTGTAAGTCTCAAATTTCTCTGAGCCTGGATCTGATTTACATACTATAAGTCTCAGATGGCTCTGAGCCTGGATCAGATTTACATCCTGTAAGTCTCAGATTTCTCTGAGCCCGAATCTGATGTACATCCTGTAAGTCTCAGATTTCTCTGAGCCCAGATCTGATTTACATCCTATAAGTCTCATATTTCTCTTAGCGCGGATCTGATTTACATCTTGTAAGTCTAAGATTTCTCTGAGCGCGGATCTGATTTACGTCCTGTAAGTCTCAGATGGCTCTGAGCCTGGATTCGATTTACATCCTATAAGTCTCAGATTTCTCTGAGCCCGGATCTGATTTACATCCTATAAGTCTCAGATGGCTCTGAGCCTGGATCTGATTTACATCCTGTAAGTCTCAGATGGTTCTGAGCCTGGATCTTACATCCTGTAAGTCTCAGATTTCTCTGAGCCTGGATTTGATTTAGGGCCTGGAATGTGCCAGGAAAATTAGGGCCTGAAATGTGCCCGGAAAATTAGGACCCAGAGCGTGTCCGGAAAATTAGGGCCTGGAATGTGCTTGGAAAATTAGGGCCCCGAGCGTGCCCGACATGTTGTTCTTTCTCTTTGGAGACGTCCTAAGAGAAAACAATGTGAACTAGAAATGGTAGAGCAGCTGCTGAGCGACAAGAAGGTAGAGCAGCTACCAGAGTTGGTATTTATGATACTTATTGAGTCAAATATGACATGGCTCAGAGAAAGAATATAGTCAGAACACGCCCGACACATTATCTTTTTTCTTAAGAGATGTCTTGAGAAAAAACAGTGTGAGAAACAAAAGAGGTATGATAGCCGCCAGAGATGACAGATCAGCTATGAGTACCGACATTAAAAGAATAAAAAGACTTCTATGTAGGTAACTATGATTGATGTGATGTAACTCAGACAGAAATAAAGCAGAGTTTACTGCTACGATAATTTGATGTTGACCTGTTCCATCTCTCGATCAGGCGAGATAAATTTATCATTTCTCAGAATTAGAAGAGATATGCCTTCGCTCACTAGGTAAGTGCCAGAGAAGATTACTGATTTGAATTCTCTAAGAAGAGAACACACTCTGAACTGATTTCTCCTCAGAAAAGAGAGGGGAAAAATTAGATGTTCGTATACTATGACAATGAAATGAGGAAAGGACCAGAGCTATTATCACATCTCTGGCCCTGGTGGAATTCATTATAATTAGAGCATGAAACTTCAAGAAGTGAAGCTAAATATGAAGCTGATTATGAATAACAAAAATCTTCATGAAGATATTTTTTAGAGGATATCTCTAAAAAAATACAAAGGATGTACAACTCTTAAATTTACAAGCGGTAAATCTAAGTAAGAAGTGAGCATGAATCACATTCACATTTTATGAAAACTTTTGCATAAATTAGAGCATGAATAATTATGAGAACCTTAGCCGGAGCTGGGTATACAAAATAACCAGAGGGTAGACACGAGAATATGTAAACATATAGCTCTCAGGATGAGAAGTCATATTACAGACTTTTTGAATGCAACTGAAAAACTGTTAATCATACACTAAGTTTCAGAGATGAATGAGTTGGAGATTATCCAATTCACTTCAAGTGCTGAAGTGAAGTCCAGAAGAGGGAGTATGCATTCGCATCAACTCCCAAGAGTTGATATTGAGATTATCCACTTCACTTCAAGAGATGAAGAGAAGTCCAGAGGAGGGAGTATGCATTCGCATCAACTCCCAAGAGTTAATATTGAGATTATCCACTTCATTTCAAGAGCTGAAGTGAAGTCCAGAGGAGGGAGTATGCATTCGCATCAACTCCCAAGAGGTGATATGGAGATTATTCACTTCACTTCAAGAGCTGAAGTGAAGTCTAGAGGAGGAAGTATGCATTCGCATCAACTCCCGAGAGTTGATAGTGAGATTATTCACTTAAGAAAAGAGAGTAAGATTGAAAGATTTTAAAGCAAAATCTTCGGTCCTATGAAGAGATAGTAAATCAAAATCCGCTAGAAAGTTAATATGGGATTGAAAATGCCTATATTTTACAACATAAATTTTGAATGGAAGAACTAATGAGTTGAGAGATCAGAGTGGCCAGAAAGTGTCACGTCCGAGGAACGTAAAGTATTTATTGTAAGCTCCTTCTAAGAGCACAAAGAAACTAATGCGGAATTAGAATAAAGAAAAACAGAAAAGTTAACCCAGGTCAGGAAACTTCCTTTTCCTGGTAAGATGACAATTGACAAACTGCTCTCAATTGTAGTTGTCATGTGTGCAGTTGGGATCACAATAGACCAAGAGGCATGTTGATTAAAAATGTTGAAATTAAGCTTGAAGCTTGATATCTGGAAAAGCGAACTGAGAATATGAAACGAAAGAAGGTAACATTATCTGCTAATGGATGAAAAAACAAGGGTGAGAGCATTCTTTAAAAGCACCCGTACATATTCCATATAAAATTCAGAAGAGAATTTTATTTGGAATAGGGGGGAGTAGTTGATGAGACAAAATATACACATACTCTCATATTTGAGAAATGAATATGGACAACTCTCAACAGAGAAAAAACTTCTCTTAAATCTGGCTCAGAGTTGGACCAGATGTGAGAAGTCATTCTATTGTAATAAGAAATATGCGAATATCCTCTACATTGACAAAAAAGGTGCACTAAATTTAGAAATCATTCTCTACCAGAGATGAGAGATGTGATAAGAATAAAGATTGACATATGATACTCGATCCCGAATTAGTGATGGATCTATTGTCGGCTCAAGTATAAGCCCAGATCAGCTCATATAGAGCTCATAATGGTTTAGTGCTTGTTCACAAACTGATGAATATGCTATGTTCTGGCTCTGAACTCTTCAGAGCCAGAAAGCGTACTAAAGGGGAAATCTGACAGAAGTAGATTACATTTCAAACAGTACATTTATGAATATGTGGACATATGCCTATAATCCACAGCCGGAGAAAGTTATTTTCTCAACTCTGAAAATGAGATCAAAGTTGGATATCACACTGGAACTGCTGCCCAGCAGTATTATTCTATTTTGTGGTCCTACATGAATTAGGGCAACACTATAAGTATTACCATTTTACCCTTCACAGAGGAGATATATAAATACCCTCATTTTACCTTCTAGGGCAAGATCATCAGAATTATTATCTTCTCTATTTTGATAAATGTATATTCCATTGAGATGTTTTCATATCATTCTTGTTGAATACGTTACTGACTTGAGCGTCGGAGGACCAACGTCGGAGCCCCCTCCGACTCGGTTTTGTGCAGGTTATGCTTGATATTATACGATGTTTATCATGGAGATCATCTTCTTGGAATTTGAGAGTGGCGCAGCTCCTCTCCTGGAATTCAAGTGAAGTTATTGCAGAGATGCAACCCGTTTCTCGCTTCTCATCATCTGTTAGATGCGGCTGACATTTTTGCCCTCATCAGATGGTGATTCAAACAGAGCCCGGAAGGCATCCCTCAGAGGAGGCAATCTTGGGAGGATAGAAACATCCACCAAGTAAGAATGGATGAAGACATACCATTGATTAAATTTGGAGCAGAGGATGAGATCACAGGTCAGAGGCTACATAATGATGCCCTAGTAATAACAACATAAATAGGTGGATATGGGGTAGCCTAAGTATTCGTGGAAACTGGAAGCTCCACCGATATTATATTTCAAGAATGCTTTGAAAAAATGAATCTTAACATGGAGCTCAAGCCTGTGGATACTGCCCTCTACGGTTTCACAGGAGGAGCAATTCATACCAGAGGTCAGGTGTCACTTCAAGTCAACTTAGGAGACCCACCCTTATTCTGTGTAAAGATGATCAATTTTCTGGTGGTGGACGCACCATCTGCTTACAATGTGATAATGGGAAGACCATCCTTAAATCTGTTCCAAGCGGTAGTATCCATGTACCATATGAAGATGAAGTTCCCAGTGGGGATGGACGTGGCAGAAATCTGTGGAGATCAGCTATGTTCCAGAAAATGTTACATTGATACTGTGAGGGAAGTAACTAGATGTGTAGGATATGCGAATAGAGGGGAAGATCCTCATGGGAAGAAATTGAAATCAGTAGAAATGAAGGAGGAGAAGTCGAAATTAAAAGTGTGCCCCAAAGAAGAACTTATGCCTGTGGAGTTATTCCCCAACCACCCAGGGTTTACTACTCAGATAGGCACACAGATGGAGCATAAAGTTGCAGAGGCAGTCATCATGTGTTTAAGAAAGAACGCAGACCTCTTCGCTTTTCAGCCAGATGACCTAATTGGGATTGACCCAACAGTGGCGTTACATAGCTTGAATGTGAATCCAGATGCCAGACCTGTGAAATAGAAGTTGAGAAGATTTAGCCCTGAGAAGGATAAGGTAATTAAAGAGGAAGTCCAGAAGCTACTAAGAGCAAAACACATAGTAGAAGTCCAGTTCCCGGTGTGGGTATCCAATGCAGTGTTGGTAGCAAAAGGGGTCAGAGCCTGGAGAATGTGTACTGATTTTCGTGATCTCAACAGGGCATGCCCTAAAGATCACTATCTACTGCCCAGAATTGACCAGTTAGTAGACTCTACTTTAGGATGTGAACTGTTGTCTAAAGGGCTTGTTTTGTAGTATCTTGTGGGACGTATGGCTATGTCAAAATGCCATTTGGGTTGAAGAACGCAGGTGCCACATATCAGAGGATGGTGGATATAGTCTTTAAAAAGCAGATCGGGAGGAACATGGAAGTATATGTGGATAATATGCTGGTGAAAAGCATCAAGGCAGGAGATCATGCCTCTGACCTTGAAGAGGTATTCGGAGTACTACGGGCGTTTCAGATACGTCTTAATCCGGCTAAGTGTGCCTTCGGTAAGAACGTGCAAATTTCTGGGGTATGTTGTAACTCCTGAGGGAATAGAGGCTAACCAAGAAAAGGTGAAGGCTATTCTAGAGATGCAAGCGCCCAAGAACCTGAAAGAAGCATAAAGATTAAATGGACGTATAACAGCGTTGAGTAGATTCATCTCCCGATCAGCAGAAAAGAGTCTGCCCTT
Organism: Prunella vulgaris; assembly: GCA_026898435.1. Classification (NCBI taxonomy): domain Eukaryota; kingdom Viridiplantae; phylum Streptophyta; class Magnoliopsida; order Lamiales; family Lamiaceae; genus Prunella; species Prunella vulgaris. The sequence continues at coordinate 265,300 of JAPKLY010000551.1, forward strand.
CTTTAAAGTGCTAAGGTAGGGAGCACAGTTTGAATGGAATAGTGAATGTCAAAAGGCTTTTGAAGAGCTGAAAGAATATCTGCTGAGGTTACCACGATTAACAAAACTACTTAAATTGGAAACGTTGTAAGTGTACTTCTCTGTGGGGAAGTATGCTTTGAGCTCTATTCTTTTACGAGAAGAAGGAAGTAAGTAATTGTCTATCTACTATGTAAGCAAAGTTATGCAAGGTGCAGAGTCAAGGTACTCGGAGATAGAAAAATCTGCTTTGGCTATAATAACAACAACCAGAAGACTTAGCCATATTTTTTTGCCCACAAGGTAGTGGTCAGATCCAACCTGCCGTTGCAAAAAACTATGTGGAGGCTAGATCTATCTGGACGGATGGTTAAGTGGGCAGTAGAGCTAGGTGAATACAATGTTGAATTCGAAGCAAGAACAGTCATAAAGGCACAGGCCTTAGCCGATTTCATACAAGAAACAACCCTGAGGAGTGAGGTTGGAATTTGGGAAGCATATGTGGATGGCTCAGCCACCCTAACTGGATGTGGAGCTGGGATCTGGATAATCACGCCTGAGGGTGAGGAGCTACAATTTGCTATGAAATTCGAATTCAAAACGTCCAACAACGAGGCTGAGTATGAAGCCTTAATAAGGGGAATGAGAATGCTATGGGAACTAGGAGAACATAAGACAGTGATCTATCCGATTCTCAGATGGTTACTCAACAGTTGTTAGGAGTGTATGAAAAGAAAAATGAGAAAATGGTTAAATATGCTGAAACAGTAATCCATCTAAAGGAAAGATTCGAAGAGCTGGAGATAAAGCAGATCCCCAGAGAGAAGAATCAGAAGGCAGACTACTTAGCCAAACTGGCGAGTTCTTTTGAAGAATTCACAGGGAAGATCACCCTGGTTGTAGTTAAAGATCAGATAGTTAATTTAGAGGTTGGAGCAATAGAAGAAGAAGCGGATTGGAGATCACACAACCTCCATTATTTGCGAACGGGTCAGAAGTTAGAATGTTATGAAAAGGTACGAGCAGCAACGTATGCCAGGTTCTGCATGATTGGAGAATTCCTATATAAAAGGTCATTCACACAACCATATATGAGGTGCGTGTCAAATAAAGAGGGTAATTACTTGCTGAGGGAAATACTGGAAGTATGCGGAGGAAGTCACACAGGAGCCAAAGATGTGACTCGACGAGTGTTGCGAGCTGGATACTTTTGGCCCACACTTTTGAGGCATGCAAGAGACCTTGTGAGGAGGTGTGACAGGTGTCAGAGGCACGGTCCACTGATTCATGTACTAGCCGAAAAGCTGGGAGTGATGTATTCCCCATGTCCCTTTGATAAATGGGGGATAGATATAGTAGTGATCGGGTCAAAAAATACACGTCACAACAATCAAAGCGAAATAATAAAAAAGGGAACAAGCTTGATAAATTCAATATAAGCAAGTCATATCAAAATACCATTAAATCATGAAGGAGGAAGGTAAATACATGAGATTCTCCTCTAAATGAGATGAAAACTGCTTCATTCTCAACTCTGGTTCGTTTCGTCCGCTGCACTCTGCTTTCTCCGGTCCTTCTTCATTAATCTGCAACAAAGTCGGCCGGAAAAGATTCTGGTGTCAACCCTCCGACGCTCAAGTCTGTATTTCAGACCGCCATGGATGTAATTGTAACAATGATATAGTGGAAATATATAAATATGAGCGAATTGTTCTCCAAGAATGATGAAGTGTGCTATTTATACCCTTCTCTTCACCAAGAGAGGGTAGAAAAGTCTTTTCTCAGCTTTGGGACCACAAGGAGTGGTACACCAAGGTAGTGGAGCATGTCTATTCTGAATTAGTACAACTAGGGTGGACATGTGGCGCCAGATTAGTGGCAACCATGTACTATTTGATTCTCTCATGGTGATTTAGGTGGCTACATTCACCAAGCATGTTGTACTTTCTGTGATAATGACGTTTATCCTTTATGATCCGGCCAGTGAACCATAAATCAGTGGCCACATTGGATTATGATGTTTGGATGATAATAATATGATTGGCTTTTGACTTCTGACTGAGAGATCGTTAGTCAGAGGTGACATAGCAGACATTTACCATGCCCATGTTATATCGTTTCCCAAGCTGTAGGGATTTAGGTCTTTTCTTACCTCTGAGGCCTTAGGAGATTTTCTCCCTCAAGGGTTGAGTGGCGCTCTTCAGTGAGGTATCTTAACAAATAAGTCTCTTATACAACTCATTCTCATTTATCGAAGGATTCACAGGTCACATGTTATTAGACCCATTAATCGAGATTGAACATGAGGGGCTCTCGGCTGTCATCTCTGGGATGTGGACTATTTGGTCCGTGTCAAAGTTTATATCGGAGCTCTCGGTAGGTGCGAATTACAATCGCCTTCAGTTTAACTCGATCCCTTCTCGTATGTGAATCTGTTTGTGATCTATTTCCAAGAGGCTTCCCTTCAGAGAAGCTTTATTCGATTCCGACTCAAAGATGAGAGGAATCTGATCAGAGGTGAGAGGTAGATTATCTTATGTCAGAGGTCTGGGGCTGGATGCCAATTAGCCCTTATTCTGTGTGGGAGGGCAGATATTCCCTTTATTTGTGTGAGACAGAGACTAGATGTCAGAGGTGACATCCGTGATACTTCTTCTTCCTATCATCGAATTACTGCAATCGGTAGGGTGAAAACTTCCTCTGGTCTCTTATAGGTTATTAGGGCAGAGGTTAGAGCTGTTCTTGTATACTTCATCGAGGACAGCCTCCCTTGTAGGCTTTCACTTGTAAGTCATACATTTCATTGACTAGGTCACAGATCGCGGATTGCCTTGTCCTTTTGGTAATTTCCAAGGAGACAACTTCTTTATTGTGACTTCTGGGGTATGTTGCATTCACCCCCTATCATCTACTCCCCCTATTCCTGGTAAAATTTCTTTTGAATTTTACTTGGAATATGTCAGTGCGTTGATACTTACGCATGTTTTTGTGCTATGTACTTTGCCCGTGCGCTGTGTACTCTACATGGGTGATTTACATTCTCATACTTCTTTCATGCTTAGCTCGCATCTAAGAGCCCTTCCTCTCTTTTATTTTTCAGACATTCGTTCTCTTCTCTGAACCCACAGGGGTTAATGACCACTGACTTCGGCATCAATTCTTATTTTGAAACTTAGCAAAACTGCATACCACATGGCATTGTACCGTGGGTGTTAAGTACTACCCTGATTCATTTAGGGCCAGTCAATAAGATCATGCTACTCAATAGTAGCCTGTGACATATCACCTTCGATCTCTCGCTCAGAGTTGAGAGCAAAAAGGATTTTCTTTAACTTGCGGATTATTGTGACATGTCTTCATGTTCAAAGGTATACTCTGGATAAGGTGAGCTTCTTCTGTCGAGTTCTTGAGGTGAATTTTTCAGTCACCTCAAAACTCATGTAATCTGGCTTCTCATCTTGAGAATTATATATTCCGCATATGTTCTCGAACTTGTTCTCTGGTTTCTAGCTATATTATGCACCCAGCTTAAGCTGAGGCTTCAGTGACTATTTGCGCTCTAGTATGTGATAATACTTCATGTAATGTAAATGTGGTCCATGCTTAATTCTTATTAAGGCTTACAGGGTGCAGGTCTAAGAGTTGTACGTCTTCTATGCTTTCAAATACATTCCCTCATATCTTCTATCTCGAGTGGCATATTATCCAGTCATCCGTCCTCTTGATTTCATCGCTTCTAACCTCTAAAAATCTCGAAAAGCAATGATCATTCATTTCTCGATACTAAGGGTCTATCAATATATAAAGGTTACTTGTCATACTTCTGGTATCTTTCTCTATCTTCTGGAGAGATCAGAAGTCGAAGGATGTCAATGGCTAAAAGTATTAGTTCATGAAATTCTAATAGAAGCCTTTCTAAGTGCCCCTATACTTATCTTTAAGGCCTCCAGAGCTGATGAGCAGAGCTCAGAGGGGGTTTTCATTATGTTTCAAAAGCGCTTGACAATGGTTAGGCAAAATGATTGCATACCTTAGCTGAAAATGATTTCATCATGTACAGTCTTTTCCAATAGGGTTTTAGCTTCCCAGTTGGCTTCAACACCTTGACTCTGCACAATTTCAAATCTCATGTCTTGGAACTTAAAATCCCGACTCCTTTGCTACAAGTTATTCTTACTTATTCTTTCATATTTCTCAGTTCTAACACATGACATCCGGGCTCTGAGATCTGCTCTCGAGCTTGAGAGTCAATATACATAATACTTCTAAGTTTTGAAGAGCTTAGGGGGTAATAGACATCTTTCACCCACTGAGCCGCAAGCCTACAGATACAACGACTTCAAGAGGCTATGAGCCCTATGTCTTATATCCAACTCTATTCTCTGGAGAGAATATATATATCATCATAAGGACCATCTGGTTTCTAACTAAGGGGTAAGAAGTCAAAGGTGACATCATGAGTGTTTCTTGCATTCGTGCCATTTCATCGTCACAGATGATGAGATTTAAATTTTCTCTGACCTCTGAAGATTCATGATGCCAAAGGGGATTTCGTTCTTCTGAGGGTAAATGGCATTTCCCTTCTAGATGATTCATTAAGTGGGACCCTCTAGAGGCTCATTCTCTCTTGTTGGATGATTCATAGGTCACTAGCTGTTTGGTTGGTCAACCAATGTTCTGGGCCAGGAGCTCTCAGTTATTACCTTTAACATGTGGGCTATTTGGTTCATATCACCTACTCCCATTCTCGCTTGTTGAGACTTCTACTTTTCTCGCTATCCTAGGGGCAGCTCCAACCTCTGCTTCCTGTACTCATCCTTCTGGGCCCGATGTGGGCGATGATCAAAATATCTATTCATAACAGGTTGCTCTTTTTACCTTCCAAGGACAATATCTTTATTCTGGGACCTGCGTGTCCCTTGCTTCCTTCCTGTCATGAGGAAGACTTCTCTTCTGTTGACCAACGCTGATTCCTTCGACCCTGCACTCCCCCCAGTTCAACCTCTGCTCTACGATCTCTGTTCCCCTAAAGATCTTGTCCCCACTGCTGCCTCTGGTGTTCCCTTGGTTTCTGCTTTTGTGAACAGTGTCTTCGATATAGGGTCTGCATGCCCTTTGGTACTTTTTGGAGCGTATGTGCTCCTTTAACAATTACTCTCTTTGTTTGTTTTTCTTCATCATTTTTTTGCTAATGGTATCATGCTTTTCTATGATTAAATATGCGCATGTTCTTACTGCTTACGCATTTGATACTATGATCGTATCCGTGCTCTTCCCCCTCTAAAATTTTTTTATCTTGATTTCTTACGATAAAATATCATATTCTTTCAAACAAGAGGTCAGAGAGCAAAAAATGCATGCTGTTCCCCCTGTAAAAAATCTTTATCTTGATTTCTTAAGATAAAATATCATATTCTTTCAAACCAGAGGTCAGAGAGCAAGAAATGCACGCTCTTCCCCCTCTAAAAATCTTTATCTTGATTTCTTAAGATCAAATATCTTGTTCTTTCAAACCAGAGGCCAGAGAGCAAAAAATGCATGCTCTTCCCCCTCTAAAAAATCTTTATCTTGATTTCTTAAGATAAAATATCTTATTCTTTCAAACCAGAGGTCAGAGAGCAAAAAATTCACGCTCTTTCCCCTCTAAAAAATCTTTATCTTGATAAAATATCTTATTCTTTCAAACCAGAGGTCAGAGAGCAAAAAATGCACGCTCTTCCCCCTCTAAAAAAGTTTTATCTATTCTTAAGATAAAATTTTCAAATCTTTGGTTTTTAATTTGCGTGTATTCATGCCCATTTTCTTATAGAGAAAGTTTGCATTGTTTCATCATTTCAACATATTAAATAGTTTTCCATATGCTACGAAGTTGCCCAGAGTTAACAATCATGACTCTGAGAAATTTCTTTCATTGAATTCAAAGATGCACTGCCATGTTTACATGATATACATGGGTCTTTGATTGAAAACGAAATTGAAATCAGCGCGCCTAAATCCATTTAGGTGTAGTATCTCTTCAAGTTGAAAATGTTCCAAGGACGAGGCATTTTGTAGCCATTCTCGTCCTTGAGCTCATATGCTCATCCTCTCCATACTCGAGAGATCACATACGGACCTTCCCAATTGGGTTCTAGTTTCCCTATTGATTTCAATGCATCTGCTCTCCGAAGCAATAAGTCTCCTTTCTTAAGGTTTCGACCTCTGACTTTCTTGCTGTAAGCGGCTTTCATCTGCCTTTTGTATTTTTCCGCCCTGAGTCTTGCAATTTCACTTTCTTCTTTTACCAGATCTAGATTCTCTCTTTTCATCATTACTTCTCTTTTCTCCCTTCATACCTCGGGCTTCTCCAAGATTTATATACTTGTCAACTCCTATTCTTTCAAACCAGAGGTCAGAGATCAAAAAATGCATGCTCTTCCCCCTTTTCAAAAATATTTATCTGCTCTTAAGATAAATTTTTCAATTCTAATTTTCACTAGAGGTCAGAGAGAAAAAGCGTGTGCTCTTCCCCCCTTTTAAAAAATAATTAATGTTCTTAAGATAAAATCTTCAATTCTAATTCTCAGAAGTCGGAGGTCAGAGAGCAAAACCGTGTGCTCTTCCCCCCTTTTCAAAAATAATTATATGTTCTTAAGATAAAATCTTCAATTCTAATTCTCACAAGTCGGAGGTCAGAGAGCAAAATCGTGTGCTCTTCCCCCCTTTTCAGAAATAATTATTTGTTCTTAAGATAAAATCTTCAATTCTAATTCTCACAAGTAGGAGGTCAGAGAGCAAAAGCGTGTGCTCTTCCCCCTTTTCAAAAATATTTATCGGTTCTTAAGATAAATTTTTCAATTCTAATTTTCACAAGTCGGAGGTCAGAGAGCAAAAACGTGTGCTCTTCCCCCTTTTCAAAAGTATTTATCTGTTCTTAAGACAAATTTTTCAATTCTAATTTTCACAAGTCGGTGGTCAGAGAGCAAAAGTGTGTGCTCTTCCCCCCTTTTCAAAAATAATTATA